>JAYMSL010000252.1:0-28669 GCA_036897195.1 Plantago coronopus
CTTTTATATATATATATATATATATATATATATATATATATATTTTGAGTTTAAAGTTCAAGATTGAGTGTACATTTGAGGGCACGCATATGAGAAGTTCTCATCGTACTTTTCCTTCCAATTTTGAACCTTTCAAAATAATGTTGCCTTCCTTTACCTATTTTACTTTAAATTCGAAAAATGTAACAATTTTCAATACGTAGGAGATTTAGATAGGTATATAGTTGGTGTGTTGATCGATAATTTTGTAATAATTTACTGTTTAAAAATGTATTTATGTTAAATTGTTGTGAATAAGTTTTGAGATTTGATAAAAAGCAAAATGATTTGTTTATGTTGCAAAAATTAAAGTATGCATGCATGTCCTGAAAAACAAGAGAAATAATGTATGAGACAAAGACATTTAGGTAGCTATAAAAGCTGAGACAAGAGCACGCCTCAACATATATAGTTAAACTTTGCGTAACAAGTTTAAATAGATTATGACGTTTCACAATCCTCATAATTCCTACTATCCTCTAACCAGACATCTTCCTTTCAAATTTTAATATATATTTTAGAAGTGTGAACGTTGTATAGTACGAGATGGCGTATATAATATTCCATGTCAAATTTTTACGGGATGCACGGATTGGTTGCTATGAGGTTAAGGATGGGGTTTCTGCGATAACGGAGTTATGAGGTACTATAAGTATGTGCTTCTGCTCATACTGTAGCAGTGGGTCACACAGTCACACTGCTTCTACATTCGAATTTTCTCAATGAAGAAGGTGAGGTATCTACTTTATTAATATGTGAATAGTGTAAGGTGTTCAAATAAGTTTTTTTTTTTTTTTAAAAAAAATAGTGTTTGGGTTGAGTTAACGTTTTATATAGTAACTAGTAAGAATATTCATCCGTCAAAGCGCTTGTAGCCGAGTGGTGGTTAGCTGAGACATTCCTGATCTAAGAGGTCATGGGTTCGATCCTCGCTATGGGTGATTATTTGATATTTCCTTTGTATTAAGGTTTAGAGTGTATTTCGTTAATTATTAAAAATACGTAGAGCGATTGTAATTGTAATACTATATCTCAAAAAAAAATAAGAATATTCATCCCGCAAAAGCTAGATCAGTTGGTTAAAAGAGAGGAAAACTTTATCTTGGTTACAAGTTTTAATTCGGCATGACATTAATTTGTGATTATGACACCTTCGGATAATGTTTGTCGCACTTGTACTATTTAACTTGGCTTTCATATGTTTAATATGTCTTGCATGATTTACAGACTATTATATGCGCGAGTTTGAGGTTATGAATTTATGGTATATGTAAAAATATGAGTGGTGTTAATATTATTTGAAAACTGAGAAATTTATAAGAGAAACAAAAAGTGAAGAAATGGTAAGAAGTTAAGAACTTAACCAAGGACTTCCTTTAGTCTCATGCCAAAGTCAAAATAAATTATGGAACTTAACTGCGGAAGGCCGCTAAGTTCCTTGGTCTCTATGTTTCCATACATCTTATCTTTTTCTTTACATTATTTATAATATTAGACATTTCTGTAATGATATTATATGTAAATATTTAATATTGATCTCGTATGTTAATCTCATTAAAATAGTTGTATGTATAATATCAATAATACTTAGAAGCATAAAATGTTGATATTGTGGAAAATTAAGTAAGCAGTATATCCACCACAAACAAGTTTCATACACTCGAAGAATATATTTTGAATCTAAAAAAATGCAACCAAAAGATAATCCAATTGTCCAAGCATTTTCTTACGGAAGTACATTAAACCACATGGCTCTAGAACCACATGACGACAGTGAAACGGTACTATTTCCTTTCAACAAAACATACATTAATGTCTACACCCATTGGGTATGTTTCTCAACCTTTATGTCAATCCGAATTCAATCTCGATCTACAGTTTCGGTACTTCGGTTCGATTCAAATGGGCATGTATTGTACACGAATTTTGCTCAACATAATTATCAATAAACGAGTTAAAATGTAAGCTTAAACTCGAGTAACCATAAACAAACTTGAATTCAACGCATTTGAATTATGTAAGCTTGAGATGAAAATGAGAAACTAAACATTCATATTTGAATTATCCATACCGTACTCATGAATCATGTTTTGGCTTGTGAGCCAAGCACTCGAATAGGATCTAAACTATTATACATGCTTTAACGGGCCTATCTAGTATGATAAGAATCGAATTGAGTATTCGTTAAAGCTTAACTCATGTAACCATTCGAACAGATTTCGGAAATAAACAAAACAGCAAATGAAATTCGTTGAGCTGAAGAAAACGAAAGCAAGAACACACATTGAAGAGATGGGTTACGAAAATACTACATTAACTGATCATGTCTCTTCACCAAATAGATGGATCATGTTCATCATACCTTAAAATCCTCGAAGAGTGTGCCATTTTTTCCCTCACTAAATTACACAAATACTACTACAACTATTATTAATTAATAATAATAATAATTCTCTCCAAACACATTAGAAACAAATTAAACCTACTTCCAAATCCCATAATCCTCATCCATAATCTACCAGATCCCAATACACCATGCATAATCATACTACTAATTAAGTACTAAACAACACCACTTAAACCCAAATTAAAAAAAAAAGACACAAACATCAAACATGAAACACCATCTGTTAATTAATTAATTAATTAATTAATTAATCCCCCTCCTCCTCATAATCATCACCCTAATCAACCTTGATGATGATGCTGATGATCATTTCCAATCCCAAGATTACCACCACCTTGATTATCATGACTAATCCCATTTCCATTACCATTGTTAGCAGCACTCATCAAATTCTTCTTAGCAAGATTGTGCTTGTTATTATGCATCCAAACTTTCAAGACTCTCCTTTTGACCCCAACTTCTTGGCAAAACTGCTGCACAACCCCCTCTTCTTGCTTCTGTATCTTCCACCCAACTTTCTCAGCAAAGCCTAGCATCTTGTCCTTCTGTTCTTGAGTGAACTTAGTCCTGAACCTCTTCTTCACCAAGGGTACCCTCTCCTCTTCAGACTCAGAAGCCACAGACCCCCCTCCTCCCATGTTGTACCCCATAATCATCTGATGTGGGACTGCACCTGGCCTTGGATGATGGTACCCCAGAGCAGCAGCATTATGACCCACAAATATCTTCCTCCCAATTGATCTTGGGTTAGGGTAGCAATTGTAAGTGCTCTCATGAGGCACAATAGGCAAGATTGAACCTGGATCACCTTCAACTTCTTTTCTGTGGAAGTTTCTGTGACAGTTGCAAGCTGAGCATGTCAAGGCCTCCAAGGACCCTTCTTCTCCACTAGGCATGAACTCTCCACACCCATCAGTTGCATTCCCACCCATTGCAGCAGCATGGTTCTTCAGGCATTCTCTGTACTTGACCAGTTTCTTGAAGGTGGTTGGTTCATGGTCTGGGGCGGATGGTACTATGACTGAGGAGTCATGGTGGAGGTTCATGTGGTGGTGGTGGTGGTGAGTGTAGGAGTTGAGTGGGATTGGCATGTTGTCTTCTTGATTTGGGATTTCCATTTTGGTAGATCTGTTGCTTGTTTGGAGACCAAAAGAGATTACTACTACTACACAGACTAATGGGGTAAAATGATTAAATAGTGGGCTTTTAAAAAAAAAATTATATCTTGAATTGTTTAATGTGTCAACTCTTTATCAAGCAAATATATGCAAGATAGTAGGAGGAATATAATTAGGCCAATAGGGTGCTTGTGTACAAATGAGTAAATGACCCACCAAGAGAGATTTTGGAGACTAATGACAACTTAGTTTTGGACCCATGTTCTTGAACTCAAAAGTTCTTCATTTTCCTCAAACTTCAAGACCAGAAAAACAAGAAGGCAAGAAAACCTACTGTTGCTGATGATAAAGTAAGAGACTGAGAGTGGGGTGAAACATGAAAGCCAGACCTGAAAGAAAGAAAGAAAGAAAGAGCAGAAGGCAAGTAAGTGAGTAAGAAACTAGGGATAGGGTAATAGACACAATAATGGCAAGTAAATGTTAGTAAAAAACAGCAAAGATTGAAGAAGCTTTGGGATTAGAATTAGAGAATAAAATAAGGTGACTTACAGAAGGTAGAAGCTAGTTTCTTGGAAGAATATAAAACCCCATGAATGGCAAAGGACAAAGAAAATGTTAAAGGTGATAGATAAAACAGTTAGGCTAAAGAAAATGCAGGTTCTTGAGTAAAGTAGGGGATGAGGAGAGTAAACTGAGAAAGAGAGAAGAGGAGAGGTTTGCAGGTTGGTTTGAGGAGTGAATGAAGGATTTAAAATGGGGTTAAGATGGTGAAAATTAAAGGAAAATCCAAAATGAAAAACACAAAAGGAGAAACTCAGAAAAGTAAGAATCTTTTTGAGAGATAAATGAGAAGAATTATACTGGGGTTTTTCATTTTTGAGTTTCTTCTTCTTTTTTTGAAGAGTAAAATTTATTAAAGTTAGAAGAGGGGGGGATTGCTTTGCTTGCACTACTACTAATACTAGTAGGATACTAGTATGAGGAGGACAGAGCAAGGCATCAAGTTTACGCCATTTAGTGAGTGAGTGAGTGAGTTTTAGTGAGATGAGAGCACAGCACACTGCTCTGTGTCAGACAGAGAGAGAAGAGTGGAGAGGAGAGGACAAAGCAAACCAACATGAGAGAGAGAGTAGAGGCCTAACTGTCCCACAATACAAATCTTGAAAAGAAATGACCTTAAACTTAAAAACCCAGTCGAAATGACATTTTCTTCTTCTTTTTTTAATTTTTTAATTTTCCTTTTTCTCATTGGGCTTCAAAGTTGAAGCTTTCAAATCTTCAAAAATCAAATATTTCTTCACACATGTAGTGTTTGCTTGTACTGTGTACTTCTCTAAAATTGTATGGGCACTGTTTTATTCATATATGTAGTTGCCCTATAGACATCTACAATATATATGCTTTCATATATATACAAACATCTTTTACCTTCAACATATGTCACATGCATGATTTTAAAAATCACAGCATTGTTGAAGTTTAGGTTCTGTTCTTTTCAACTTAATTTCAGATCCATTCAGTTCAGTTCAGATCCATTCAGATTTGGTTAGTTCAAATTTGTACTTCACTTCAGATTCATTAAGTTCAGTTCACTTCAGTTCCGAAATCCTCAGCTGAAAAAAACAGAGCCTAATTAGTACTATCGATCTAGTGTAAAATCGAGTTTTTTTTTTACTGTATTTCCCGTTTTTGGTACTCTACAATGTGTGCGCCCCATTTGAGTACGAATATTTCAGAAAATTGCTTGTGTAATATGTGCATAAGAAGAAGTCGAATATGAGAGCTAGCTTGCTTGTTTGCTTTAGCTTTAGTTCCTTGTTAAGCAAAATGGAACATGGGGATGTCCGGACTAAACTTGATTCAAACTCCTTGCCAAGTTTGTACATGCACAAGCTTGTCTTCTATCTTACAGTATTCAACAATTCAGTTAACTTTTGCCTTAAACACTACTACTTCGGCTCACTTAACTGGATACAACTAGTGCAAACTAGTTCTAATCCCGGATCCCACATCAGATAAGAACGTAACATATAAGGTTGTTACGCTACGTTACGTTACTCGAACCGACTGTGAAAGGGAGACCAGCAGAAATGGGCATAAATGTTGCAACATTGGATTGAAGTATGCAGTAGTAAATTAAATTGGTGAAGTACATGAACCGTGCAAGTGCTACTGCAATGTTGGACATGCAAAGTGCTTTCATGAGACTCATGAGCAATACGATATAGTTACAACACTTGTACACTAAATCATAAATATGCAAAACTACCCAACATTGACCAACAACCAATATTACATCCCCTTGCACTTCTTGTGATCATTCAATTCCTCATTCCTTTACCCGGATCCAGTTTCGTTTTACGGTTTTACCCAGTATGCACTCGAATTCGAACAAGGATAACATTAACAGTTTAACACTAGACGTTTTCGTCATTACATAAGACAACGATAAGAATAGTGTTGAAAACTGCTTTAAGCAAGGTCCGTATATAGTGCTTGGTTCTGGTGTGCAAGAGACAAAGTATGATGATTTGTTTTGTTAAGATTTAATTAAGTTAAACTGAAGTTAATGAATAAAATTAAAGAGGAAAAAGGGGTTGTTGAAGCAATAAATAGAAGCATATGATTATGTGGAGAAAATGGGGTATGGTGTACAGGCAGAGAGAGTACTGTAGGTCTTTTAGCTGAAAATAGCAGGCAAAACTTGTTGCCTTATTTCTTCTGTCTACAGACTTACTGCTCTCGGAACCTCTTGTCATTATGTTTTCACACGCATTCTAGTACTACTACTACCCCTCTCCCTTCATTTTCACTCCCAATTTTACCGTCTCCAACGCCTATAATATACCCCAATCTTCTTTCAGAAACAATGCGATATACCACCAATAGTCGTCTTTTAACAAAAGATTACGTCGTGTTTTACTTATGAATATTTGATGTAAGATTAATTACATAAAGTCATAAACTATTCGAAATCACTAGTCCAACAATTAGTATTTTTTCTCACTTTAATCATAATCGGTATATCCTTTGCTCTACCGATTATCATAACAACTATATTGAATACATAAACATCTACCATTACGACTTTGTTGTAGTAATGGCGAGTGGGCTACGTTCTTTTAGTTGTATTAGCGGAATGAAATAAAGTCATCTATCTCGGAGGAGACGAACTTCCAGGATGAACCCCAGCCCGCCAGCCGCGAATGTGCTGAGTGTTACCAAATTCCGTTCTTGTGAAAAGTTTTGCCTAGTACTCGATCATACGTCTTAATTAACTGTGAAGTACTGATCGAATCAAAGGTTGCATAAGTTAATCGCCGTGGCCTACAGAATGGGTTGGAGGGCAGATCTTTGAAGAGAAAATAATGAGGCCAGGGGAAAATGTGTGTGAAGATTAACTTGGAAGAGAAACGAAAAGCTGCAAGAAAGAAATCATTTTAGCGTTGGACAGAATATATTTGGTTGTACCACTGACATCTATTATAGTAGTAATATTCAGTATGCTTAATTAAAACACTTATAAATATATCCATACATGTTTCAATGCGAAGAGGGGAAGATAGTATTACTAGTATATATGCATGTGATGTGACAATCATGCCTTATAGCTAGACTTCCAAGGCAATCGACGATCATATTCATTCATCCATCAATCTCTTCTTCATTCAATCACATGAATCAAACTTCAAACTTTAAACTTCAAACTTCAAACTATATATTATCAAACCTT
Source organism: Plantago coronopus (assembly GCA_036897195.1). Classification (NCBI taxonomy): domain Eukaryota; kingdom Viridiplantae; phylum Streptophyta; class Magnoliopsida; order Lamiales; family Plantaginaceae; genus Plantago; species Plantago coronopus. Next base: position 7,298 of record JAYMSL010000252.1, read on the forward strand.
GCTCTTTAATTCAGTACTACATACTTTATATATATACATGGAGAAAAAAGAAAAAGGAATAGGGTGTTTGCAATTAGCTATTATCCTTTTGTTTGGCAACCACTCTAGAGTGATTTCCATTTGGAGAGTAAAACTGTAACTCCCCAAAGTTTCTGAGAGCTTAAATAGATTGAGGAAGCTCATGTCAACAAAATTGTATAATATGAGGACTTTTGAGTAAGGCCTCGTTCGATTAGTGATCGGTCGTTAGGCTTTAAGTGGTAATGAGGCATATTTTGAGTGATTCCGACCACTAACTGATCGAGACACAAGCAATTGGACTAAAGCAGCTACACATGACATGACAACACGTGCCACTGACGATATGATACTATCCGCTTTGGGCCGGAGCCCGCATTAATTTTGAATTTGGATTAACCTAAAACGCCTCATACGATTGAGAGCGTGAGTTTATACTTGTATGTCCTTTACCACAGTCGTGCTAAATCGATATGAAATGCAGCGTATTACGCTATTCATATCAACAAGGTGAGTCTTTCTTCTTTTTTTTTTCTGGAAATCTCATGAGAATGAAAGAACACTACTCATATCAACGAGGTACACCTTTCTTTTTGAAAATTCATTCATAATAGCTTTAAGGTCACATGTGATTACTCTAGAGTCATTTTAGATGGGTAAACCCAGTAGAAATAGCCTCGTGCAATCCAGGATGGTAATCATTTGAGAAGTTTCGAGATCGAGTGCTCAAGAGTGAGGATAAAGTGTGCAGATTATTGTTGATTTGTGGAACTAACATAATATCTTTGAGAGCAGTCCAAGAGTAAGCACTCCTTCCTAAATGGCCGGATCTTGATCGATTAATGGTAATACCCGTATAAATATCAACATAGAGATCATTTTTCTCTTTCACTGAGAGCTTAAACAGTTGTACAAATATTGATGGTGTCATTATAGATTGTGTTGATTAATATCTGGCAACAAATTTATGGGGTGCCATGTATAATCTAATCTTGAGCATAGATAATTTTGGGTACTGTAGATGGTCAAAGATGCAGACCATTGTGTATTTGTATTTGTTATTGGATTACAAGTAGATATACCCAACAGTAGTTCTCATAAATCATTATCATAATTATAACTAATTAATAAATAATAAATAGCATTTGTACATATTTAGTAGTGAACGTCTCCTTTAATTAATGTATGGAAGAAAATCAGCAGGGAAGTTGGTAAGAAGATTATAATTCACACGTGAATTTATCGATTAATTATTGCCTAACCGATTCGGTTGTCATCATGAAATTATTGGATTCGTTAATTACTTCATCATCTATAATATCTAGTGTACTCCCTCCTCCTCCTCTCCGTTGTACAAAACATTACCCATTAAAGTTAATGCGCAGTTTAAGAAAAGATATTAAATTAATTGAGTAAAATAAAAATTTTAGTAGGGTATATTACTTTTTTGTAATGTGTGGTAATAAAGGAGTGTATTGATATTAAAATAATGTTTTAGTTTGTGTGGTAACTTCCTTATTTGGTAATGAATAAAGTTTTGTGGAACATCAAAAAATGAAAAATTGAAAAGTTCTGTGAGACGGAGGGAGTATATAAACTATTTGGACCATGATCGACTACGCTGACGGACGTCGTTATGCCCATCAGAAGTTGATTTGGTTATAGTTCAGAGTTAAATTATCTCAATACCAAAAGGCAAGTGAAGTGATTCGAAAGGATTGGCTCAGTTCGTTAAAGAGATGAGAAATTACCTCTTGGTCACATACATTTGAAGACCACACACTTTGTGTGAAAAACATCACAATTTGTGTTGTGGGCTTTCAACTCGTGATTATGTCATTCTGGTTGAGAGCAAGTTACGTACACTTGTGTGGTTTAACTCACGTGGTTTGAAGCTGGGGTTTACCCTGTTAGCAGCTGAGTGATGAAACGGAACCAGACCGAGTAGCAAAAAGGGTGGCTCACACGGGCCAGCCGCTTGAGCTCAAACCAGTCCGGCATTCGTGTACGCAGGTGCGGGCACATGCTCGCACACAAGTTCCACTAGTCCGTGTACAAATCTGGCCAGGATTTGCACCACCCCTGCGCGCCCGCGTGGACGTACTCGAGACATCTAGCAATACAAGTTGAACCCCAAGTGTTGTGTAGAAACTTATATACTAGTGGAACCTTCCACTTGCTAATGTTGTGGGATGTTGAATATTCCCAACAACTAGTAAGCCCATGGATCACATGAATCCAACACAATGGGCTAAGCCATCTCCTTCCTTCCAATTGATCCAACTATACTTCCTCACTTGTTTTTCTTCAATGTTTCCAACAAAAATTAAGGGTAAAAACTTGGGAAGTGGTAATGAATTAATCTCAATAATCGAGAAATGTGTTAGGATGATTGCATATAAGATATACACGTCAATACATATATACTTCCACGTTGAAGGATTTAGGAATGACCAAAGCAAGTGTGTCGCAAGATACATGTATACCTCTAGTTTAAGACTTAATAATCTTTGAGTATGGTGTTCCCGTGATACACTATATTGTTTAATTAGAGTCATCAATTCTACAAGACAACTAGTGTTCAACGTTTATGCATTGAATATCAAGGTTCAATCATGGAACTAAAATTCCTTAGAAGGTTTTCATGTAAAACATTAAATTCAAGACGAACAAACTAATCAAACAACGTTTTGCAAAAGATTATAAAATAATCATCCCGATTCACAAACAAACTTAGAGTTCTTGATCATATTTCATCTCTATCACACCTACCCACTATGAGTTGTCACAAGCCTAAGTATAATAATAAGCATAAACAAGCAACTGAAAGCAGACAAGAATACCTAATTTAAGAATCAAAATAGAGATACAAGTTACCAATAGGATTGACTTTGAGAATTGAGAAAGACTTGTATTGAAATAAAAAATCCTCAACAATCCTTGATCCTACGTACAAACTTATTAGAATTCGCGAGAGGGTGATGGACAAATGCTCCAAAATCACCTCTGATAATCTCTCTCATATGTAGGGAGTCAAAAGATATGAAAAAGAGTGTTTGAAAACCGAACAAAAAGCAATATGAGATACTACAAGGGCTGATCGCATAGCCGGGCGACTGCCTGGTGAGGTACATCTTCAGGGTTTCAATACTACACAAGTGGGACAAAGTGGGCTGATTAAAACATGCGTTGGTTTGTGAAACAACAATATCACCTATAAAGTAGTCCAAAGCAACCACACGAGCAAGAATGGGGTTCTCGTCCTGCAAGGCCTCAGGGTTGTAGTTACACCAAGTTTTTGAATTATGCATATCTACAATGCAACTCGATCCTATCATTCGACCTAATTCATCCACATAAAAATACATCAACGAATCTCACACCTCCTAAACTGCACCACTAAATTGAATATCCGATTCGACTTTAATAGCACTATAGGCACGTATCATCGTTAACCAACACACAACTTTTACATATTCTACTTTTGAATAAGGATGATGACATAAATGCATGGTTTGATTGGTAAGGTCGTTGTTGGGGTGGGTTAATAAATAGAGTCATACACAAATGATGATTTCATTTCTAAATATTACTACTTCATTGTTGTCTTGCTTCTAGTATTGTCATTTTCAAAAAAGTATCCTAAGTAGCAATAAACATGAATGCATTATCATTAATGATACAATATAAAAGAGAATTTATTTGATTGTGATATGGTAGATGAAAACAAATTAAGATACCCACAAATTATTATCCTACTTTTTATTTATTAAAAGTCAGAAATCATATATTCCAGCATATCCACAAGCTATAATGTGTCTAGAGATTAGGTTATCCAGGTATCAACAAACTTTTATTTATTCCCTATACTATATCATAGTCCCTTTATTTTGTAATATTCTCCAAACCACCCAAATTATCTTCCATTTTAAAGATTAGGTACTTTGTTCTTCTTTAATTTCTTGTCCTCACTTTTCTGTCCATATCACTCTTAAATTCCCAGAATTATTATATTTGAAATCATTTATATTTACTTAAAGAATTGAAGCAGACGATGACATATGTGTAAGTCCGTCCTTGAAATATATATATATCATGATAAAATGTTTAGGCTCTATTCAATTCGACTGAAAATATTTAAACTGAAATGAATTCGAGTATAAATTTAAACTACAAAAACCTAATCTGAATTAACAAAACTGAACCTAAGGTGAACAAAACAGAGTATTTCGCATACAAGTGATGATAATATGTGCATAAAATGACATGTATTAATTAGTGGACTAGCAGTCTAGCACTATGCTCCAGGAGTAGTATACATACATGATACAACCGCATCGTCCTAAAGAATCGGGTCTATATTTACGAGGTTCTAAATAGTTAATATAGATCCCTAAACCCAAGTTCGTACCCAAATTTTGCTTATTTGCTATATGGTTGGTAAGAAACACCATATATCAATTGGGTTTAACCGGGTCTACTCGCGGGGGGTTTTAAGGATACCCTGATCCTGAAGTTAAGACAGGATGTGAAGGTGTAGAAATCCAAAATGAGGACTGTTCATGAGGAGTGATAGGCCCTATTCATGTGCGCTTGAATCAGTAACCTGTCTGACTTTAGCCAAAGCAAGCTCAGAATAAATTTATTTAATCAAATTAATGAAGAAGATTATCATCTTGGGAGACACGCATTGCCAATCATATATATAGCGAAAGAAAGAAAGAAAGACATTGATTAATTTACAAACAAGATTTCTAAATGTCATGTGTTGTGGGGAGTGACCACAATTTAATGGGACGCTTTTCAGACAAAAATTGATTTATTGATTTATATCTTCTTCTACTTCCTCCGTCCGTTCAAACGAGCCCCGGTTTGACTTTGGCACAATATTTAAGGAGAGTAGTAGTTTATTGGTATATAATACAAATGAGATATAATGGAGTAATTAATGAAAAGTAAAGTAGTATAAGTGGGTTTGAATTGTAGTAGTTTATTGATATATAGTACAAGTGGGGTAGGAGTGTTTGATTTAAAAGTAATAAAAAGTTTCCATTTTTGGAAATGAGATTGAATTGAACAGACGCCCAAAATGAAAAAATGGGGCTGGTTTGAGCGGACGGAGGGAGGTAGTAAATATCTTTCTTCTTTGGGGCTTAAGGAACAATTTTCACGCGGATTTCTGTGCTTGTCAGATTTCATCTACCCACTAAATTCTCTTTAATCATCATCTACTACTGTGCTATGCAAACTTTTACTTTTCGAATTTATCTGCTAATTTACTGTTATTTGTGTTACTATGCATAGCATTGCTAGTTTACTGCATTTAATCTCAAACCAAGTGGAATGAATAGTGTATTTTGAAGTGGTAGTGTGGCGCATAATTAACTTCAAGTAAGAGCCAAGATAGGAATGAGAGGATGGAATTCATCCCACTTAAGAATTACCACGCATTTGAAATTAGAATGCACTGAGGGTGATCGATCTGCAAGAAAGTTAGTTTTACGATTTGCTTAGGTCATTAATGATAAGACGGGTCACACATAAAATGTGCGGAAAACTTCAAAACTATATAACCAAAATACAACCCTGGTGTATTGTTTGGCACGAACCTACCAAATTATTTTATTAGGTGGTTCCCCATCAGTTAAAAATGAATCTTTGGGAAACGCTGATAAGATCCCCGTGATTTGAAAATCTACTCAATCACCTTAACCTAATCAGTTCATTTTGTCAAACATACACCTTAACATAATAGTTTCCTTTCCTTTATTATACTCAAGAACTCTTGGGGAAAACAAAAATCCGTACAACTTTCTTGAATATATATAAAAACTTCGATGCCCCTCTAATATTTGTATAAGATTCTTGGCAAAAAGATGGATACATAAAATGATAAAAAGGTCATATGGCACGTAGCAGTAGAAGCAATTGGGAACATTCTCTGGGCTTTAAAATTTTGTCTGATACTGAAACTTTGTTAAAGGGCAATCAAAAACATAACATAGTTGTCTTGTAAGATACTTATCAGGCATGAGATTCAAAGCAAGTCAAGGAAAAAGGACAAACACCCACAAATAATACATTATCCATGCCTCTCATTATCACCCTTCTAACGAACCAAAACACTCTATTTGCCTTGTCGTTGTTACTAATCGACTAGGTCATACACGATACACCGCATACACAGCATTAATTTGTACGATACTATCTGCTTTAGACCGGAGACCTCATACTTATATTAGATCCAAAATCAATATGAATACAATATCGTGTGAGAGTGAGAGTGTGTATCTTCGAGTTTATCGTAATTAATCTATGCAGCTGTTATTAGACTGTTCATTGTTGTCTTTTTTTGCACTGTAGACTCTGGTCTACCCACCCCCAATACCAATACAAATACTAATCAAATGAAATGAAATGATTCAGAGTGTGATGCATCATAGCATTTGGCAAAGTCTTTTTCTGCAAAAGTGCAAAAAAAGTTATTTGCTTTGAATCCTGTGTGTTATGTTTACTTCTTTACTTTTGTCACACATGAATATTCCTTGTGCAACTTCAATCCTTATAGAATAAATTTCATCTACCTACAAACTTTATGTGCCTCAATTTGGTTCTCCATCCTTTTCCTTTCTTTACCTTTGTTCTGTAGAATAAATTAACAACTAATGCTGGTAAGAATCCGAGATATGGATCAACAAGAATTAGACACGAACGGTTGTTGGTACAAGTGGCAAGTAATATTCAGAAGTTAGTGAACTTACAGGCCCGTATCGTCTAACAAGTAGTATGTACTAAAAGAAAATATCAATATCTTGGCATGGTTCCATCTACTTCTAATACGGTAGTATATAGTTCCAGCAACCAAGCTCTCATAAAGTGCATATAGTTCCATTTACACAACTCTTAACTCTTACTCCCTCCGTCCCACAAAACTTTACCCACTTTCCATTTCTGAACGTCCAACAAAACTTTATCCATTACCAAATAAGGAAGCTACCCCACACACAAAAATATTATTTTAACATCAACACTCCTTTATCACCACACATTCTCAAAAAGTAAACTACCCCACTTACTTTTTCATTTTTACTCAATTACTTTAACTCATTTTCTTAAACTGCGCGCTAACCCTAACGGGTAAAGTTTTGTGGGACGGAGGGAGTAAGACATTTTAGGTTTTTACCTAGCTGATGGGAACCTGGAATTATGAAGCATGCCCAAAAGTAAAGCAGCCCCTTGGACTGCTATGAAAAACACGGTTGGATTTCATTTAAAAAACTATTAAGCAGTAAAAATTTCAAGGGATCTAGCTTATATATTCAAATTTGAAACTTCAAACTTGGATGTGATTAGTAACAAAAGATGATCTTGCCACTTGCATAAAGACGACAACAATGCAAATTATGCAATGCATAAACAAGATTATTTGAAGTAGTATAGATGATCTCGTTCCAGAAAACCAAAGAAAAGAGAAGATTAAGCGGACTAAAAACTTCAAAAGGGATATAATATAGATCAGAAGGAATGTATAGAGTTATGGAGACTCTAATATGCATCCTCAGAAATTTTTAGCCAATTCAAACTTCTCTTTTCTTGGCTTTCCGAATATCTAAACATCTTACTTCAACATCATCTTTTCTTTTCTTTTTATAAGGTCTGCGTTTTCAAATTTGAATGCTTTAGCACCCTTGAACTTACATGATCCAATGTCCAAGGGAAAGCAAGAACAGGCCGCTGGTCCAGTTCCTCGAGTACAGGTGATAATGACCTTCAGCCTCCATTCGGCGAAAGATTAGAGGAACTAGACAACATCTCTTACTTTCATCCTATGTTGCTTGGACACTGAAAAATGTGTTTCTTGACTTCTTGTAATATTTTCAAAAACCAGATTTTGGCAAGAACTCCCCCTATTTGAAAGGTACTTAAAAAGTGACTTCAACTTGATAAGAAATCCTATATCTGTTCAAAATCCTGAAATCCAACTAAATCCAGTACCCCAAACCACACTAACTCCGCCCCAAAAGGCCAAAACAGTGGTCCACTTTTAAGTTTTTGTGGTTAAACACTTTCGAGTTTGACTACAAATTAATCTTAATCTATAATAGTAAAAAGTTTAATTAAATTACATAATGAAAATTCAATATGTAAAGTTTTGTAATCTAATTTTGTTAAATATTTAGCATCATAGTTTAAGAATAATTGATCATCAAACTTGAAACAGTTTGACCACACAAAGTCAGGGGGTCAACTCTTTGGGAACTGAGCATGTAATTTATGCATCTACATTCGTACTAACAAGTCACATCTAACATCAGCTGTGATATATAAGAATACGACTAGCATTTCTCAACATATTACACTAGTTAACCCTAACCCAGCAAATTGAGAGCAAAATAGACGTAAAAGATGTTGCCAACTTACTATTACCATTAACTTGAATACTTATACAGCAAAAACTTTGCTTAAAATGCTCGAAAGAAGGAAGCGCATTTTCAAGTAAACATAACAGTACAAGAACACGAAAAATACAGATGGAATCCATATAAGCCAACAACAATGAGTCAAACACATTAACTACATACATTAGTAAGAAAACTCCATCAATAAAAATAAGTCATTCAACAACCTTGATACCTGTAAGGTAGACTTGCGACTGGATCACGGTACCACCAATCCAGAATCCTGGCATGACCATCATACCAACTTTAGGTTTTTGTTCATTATCTTCTACAATGAAGTTCTTGATGACACTGTCCATATAAACTTCTGAAAATTCACTGCCCCGCTTCACCTGGAAAATCTTCACTGAGGGATCAAACGAATGTGCCAACCGGTGTAGAAGCCATACTGACTTTGCCAGTTTCAGAAAAGCCTGGTAGAAAGCACCTCTTGGATGCCCACCCCCATCTATAAATTTTCTTTGGTCCAAGTTTGTGAAGAACGATGCTTCCATTTTCGGGTGAACAAGCTCAAGGTATTTGGTTCGGCAAAAGTTCCCAAACATGGAACCTGGACTCTGGCTAACAGCATCTAGTGGATCCATTTCTCTCAAAGAAAGATACTGTTGGAACAAAGTTTGTTCACTATCCGGTGTTTTGTCCAGTTTCACGGAGAAGTTTACATCCTGAAATCCGATGAACATTCTCTGGCAAATGTGAGATTCAAAGGCATACTTCTTGTGAGCTCTTTTTATATAAGAAACATCTGGTTCGATAGAGTTCGCTGCCATATCAAGATCCCATCCTGCCGCTTTCATCATGTTGATTAATGGATTGGAGAATGCATGAATAGCTCTGTAGGCATCTTCTACAGCAGTCCTGAAAAGATCAGGAGATAAATCCAACGATGAATTACCATGTTTATCACGAGCAGCTTCTGATTCTTTGGAAGACAAACCCCTAAGTTTAAGGTTTTTCTCGAGTTTTACTCGCTTTTGATTTGCCTCTTGGATCTGCTGCTGTAGTTGATGAATTTCTGAATCTTTATTATGAATTTCTGACTGAAATTTCTTAACCATGACTTCATATGTCTTGAGTAGGCTCTGCTGCTCTTGGATCTCAGCAGCTAACCGAGAATCTTGAGGAGAGGCACATACAGGTTTCGGGTTATGTTCTCGATAGAAATGCTTGAGCTCAGATAGAGTCTTTAACTCTGAAATTACAAGTTTATCAGCAGCTTGAATTTTATCAGGCTCATAGGGAGTATGGGCGGCTTGGAGTTGAATGTAAGCAGACTTGAGAGAAGAAATGTTTGTGAAAAGCCTAGATACCAGTGCTTCCATAGCTTCAGGATTCTGATTGACCTCTTCCATTGGTTGGGGATGAACCTTCTGGTTGCCGCTATCACGAAGTTGACTATCTCTAGCACCACTGTGTTGCATATCTTCTTTGGTTGAGAAAGAAATTAGCAAAATCCCTTTCTGCCCAATGATAATACTGCATCAATATCTGCAATACAGTGCAACATTAAATATGGTCTCACTCCCAAAAGTAGAACACAAAATAATTGTTGACTGTCCAAATATCTACATAATACTGGCTCCCCAAGTTGTACAAACACTTAGATAAAAAATAAAAAAATTGTGTGAACAAAACCCAAATGCATTTAATTAGCCATGTCATGGCTCTTCAGCACAATCACATAAACTATGAGTCTATGAGGTAAGAACAAAAAAATACAAGTGATAATGAAGCACAGCTCGGTTGGTAAGACGCTTCCCCTCCAACCAATAGCTCGGGGGTTCGAGTGACCACGGGTGTCTATAGGGAACCATTAGCCATATGCATATATTAATTGGCAAATTTTCTTACGTGCCTTAACCCTCCTCCAGTCCTTCCCTAATTATAATCAAAATTAGCGAAGCAGTTATGAGTTGACAAAAGATAGTAGATTAGTGTAGACTGTCCGCTTCTAGCATAAGATATTGTAAGGAACGATCCTAATATCCACAGGGGATTATAACGTATTAATTACTTATCTAGACGTCATAAGCTCTGGAAAAAACATAAATTGAAGTATTGCCTAAGAAGTAAATGAAAAAGGATGGACACTTGGAAGCTGTAGTTGGGTAATGGTACCAAAGCAACTACTTTCCGACCTCAATGGGAAGTAAGAGAAAAGGCCACTTTGGAGACAGTATACCACCATAAATAAGTTTGCCCAGAGTCATGTAACAATCTTCCATACACATTCCAGTAATGTAAAAAAAAAGCCTTAAAACACTATTATTGTTCACGCACTTTACACTTAAAACATGATACAATGAGAAAATCAGATCCCCATAGAGAAAGACTATGTATTTACCTGAAAGCTGAACATGATATTGAAACCTAACGGGTTCGTATAAAATCAAAACTACCAAACAGACATTCCACAATCCCAAGGCGATGTACCCAACTCCCTAATGATTCAAGTCTACCTTTCAACAATACCCCAACAGATCAGTTTCCTCCCTCTTGTTTTGTTTCTTATACTAGCCAGTAACCATCGGATGAAAAGGTACAAATGAGAAGCCATAATTTCTAGTCTCAACTTAATCTGCACACCTTTCTACAAAAGTTACTGAAGGATCCGAATTTACAATATGGGCTTATAGTTAGTTATAACAGCAAAAGGACGCTATAGATATGATACCACTGGTTATAGAAGTAGAAAAGAAAACTAGTGATAAAGCGGGTCTTGAAACCTAGGGAGCATCAATATAAATATGTGTACGGACACTAGACAGGTAAGCCAGAATAAAGAAAAGTAGTACATACATGGACGATACATTTAATTCCATATATATATATATATATATATATTTTAAAGTTACGGTGACAAGAAAATAATTAGAAACAAAAGAGTGTCGTGATTGCAATTTATATTTATTGAAACCCTGAAACCAAAATAGAAGGAATGTTTGGGCTGTTATGTGTAATATTGCAAACATGTACTCTCCATTTTTGTAATATACTACGATTTCGTGCGAGTGCACAATTACTAAGGAGTTAATTTTCTCCGCTACTGCCCATATTAATTATAGGGAGTTCGTTATATAGTTAAGAAAAAATCAGACGGGGGGCAAGGTAAGAATGGAAAGTGGTAGCTTAAGATAATACATGATAAACTTTGAAAATCCACACATTTGCTAAACTATTATATAATAAACAATGGAGGAAATACAAGGCCATACAGTCTACTGTCAGTCAAAGCCGAAATGACCATAACAATATGAAGAAATACTGAGACAGTAGAGAAAATCGATCAAAGTAGCAGCACATACAAAAACAAAAAGGAAATAAAGATGAAACACCGCTTGGAAATTCATGCTGACCCATCAGTGCAAAGAAGAAAGGGACGATATTAGCGTACCTGTAACGGGTATATTGGTGAAGGGAAGATACTATTATTTGGTTTTCGTTGATCATATCTAAGTAAATAAATTTCTAAAAAAAAAAAAAAAGTATCAGTTAAATATCATGTGTACACAGTTACGCTGGAGACAGCAAATCCTGAAGGTCCAGCCATTTTAGGGCATGTTATAGCACAAATCTTGCAGCAGAATAACTCCCATAAAGGGCTTTGGCAGTTAGCACTATCACTAACCTATGGACGTCATCACCGCAATCTCCCAGAGAGGGCATGCCCCACTCACACACACCTTACTATCGATTGGGAGGGCTTCCATTTACTAGGTTATGATCTTTGCACGCACTGTGTTCACTAACTATGAACCTTGCCCCAGCAGACTCTCCAAAGATCGAAGCACATGCCTCTGCACAGGGCTTCACCTCACTAGGTTACAAGCTTTAACAAGAGCTAATTGCACTATTTTTACCCCTGCTATCAATCCAATCTTACATTTCCAGTATGAAAACACCCAATCTACAAATGAACATGAATCGAACTTTTCTATACAAAAGTCAAACAATCTATCTACCATCAAGTGCATCCAGAACGATCTCAGCTCCTTACAACTCTCTTGATTACCCACACACACACAACCAAACATACAACCACCAAATTCGACGCAATTTAGCTCTTAACCAATGCTTCAACACTAAGTAAAGCAATCTCTATTCATAAAATTTCAATGAAAGCAATAAAACAGCAGATTACTATCATTCAGACCTCAAAATGCAGTAAAATTGGCAGAACCAAAACCCTAGAGACTTATCATCAGATTAGATACTGTTAACCATTAGTACTTACGCGTAAGTTAAAAGTGAAAGGAAAGAGCGGAGAATTACCGGATCGGAAATCTCAACGGCGAAATGATTGGAGAAGGTGGCGGAGTTTGGTGGCAGAGAGAAGCAAAGTATTGGGGCTGAGCTGAGGGATTGGGGTTAAAAGTTGTTAGGTTCCGACCAGAGAGAATAATTTGATGTGTGTTGTGTGTTTTTTATTTAGTCTTTCTTTTCTCCTTTATTCTCTCCTATTCCTACTGCTGGTGCGATGCGGACAAGTTATTTTAGCTGCCCTTCTTCCTCTTTTTCTAATAAAACCATCTTTTTTATAAAAGAAAAACGCGAAATCTTGTACTAACCCGGCCGTCTATGATTAGATTAGATACATTTTATGTCAAGACGCGGAACTATACCTAGGAAAGCCAAAGCAAGTGCCGGAGCTGGAATGTTTGTTAGAGATGTGAAAAGGTGAAAACTACGTTACATAATGTGTCTATCAGAACGTGGAATGTTGAATTCTATAGTCTACTTATTTGACGTCTTGTATGATTCTCCTCAAGCTCATTTTTATTACAATAAGCTTTATTGTCTCTCATCTACTTAATTTTTATTTTCGCCAATCTGTTCATCTTTCACTCCTTGAATAGAAACGGTCTCTCCTAATTTATTCACCTCTCTCCTACTCTACACACTAGCTCTAGTACTTTATTCATTGTATTTCATACTTTTATCAATTCAACCTTACGTTTTATTAAACTCATTTCTTTAACTTTCGATACGAGGGTAATGGTCGGTTAAATTGTGCCTTGGTTAACCAAACCTGGCTCAGCTTATGTCGTAAACCAAAACAACCTTGAGTAATTGTTTTGACTTACAACATATAGTGTGTCTAACCATAGACATTTTAACACTAAGACTTGATCTCTTACAAATTAAAATGATTCAAAGAACGAATTACATGAACATTTAATAGGTGATGTAAGAACGGAATCAGATTCCTTCATAAAAAGAAAGTGGACTGCCGAATAAAAAGTAAGAATACTAGTGAACTGATTGACATGCAATTAAAGAACTCGCTTAAGCCACTAATTTATGTTAACAATAGTTTTTGTGTTTGACATGCAACTCATTTAACCTATTGTGGTGATCTTATGACAACGTTTTGAAATCCACACCAAAAATTAATCCAGTTATGTCTTTGAATTGAACGTTTAACACAATCCAATTTATATTTTGAATTGAAGTTTGATCACGTGAACTCGGATCGATCTTTCATGTCCTAAAGTATAGTATTGTCAATTAATTTTAATATCAATTTCAGATTTTGTAGATTTAATAAAAAGAATGTGATTGAATCTTGGAGTGGGAGAAGAATGGTGATTGATTTTCATAACGGATTATCATGATTGTGTCCATTCATCAATGTTGCGTGTTCTGCAGTCATAATCTAGTATAGTGTGTCCATTTGTTCTCTCTTTCTCATAGGTGACTTAGTGATAGATTAGAAGCATAATGATGTACCAAGAGTGCAATTAAAGGCATAAGTGGTTGTCGTTTTGACCTTAAGAATCTATTGATCTTCTCGAGTCTTGGCCAAAAGGCTTTTGTTACTTCAGTATATTTGCAAACAATCACATCCCAGATATGAAAAACTCATGGTACCTATACACTGGGACGGAGTTACTTCAGTATATTTGCAAACAATCACATCCCAGATATGAAAAACTCATGGTACCTATACACTGGGACGGAGACGGGGTGGCAGGTGTTGAGAGGGACGACCACCCCAACTGAATTTTCAAATTCTCGATTTTTTACATGACTTATGAAAATTTTAGTATTCCGTCCCACCCGAATATTTAAAATAGTATTCCGCCACCCCCAATTTACATTTACATTTCTGGCTCTGATAGTACATGATTCAACATAGTAGTATGATAGTATTATATGCGGTACTCCATCAAACAATAGTTCAATGTATTTGGCCAATTCTCAGTGTAGTTCTAATACTGGTAATTATTCACATAGTATGTATAGCGGTATCAAATAATTATAAGCTACTATACCAGAAGTGGCAAAAACATAAGTCAAGACTTCCCCAATCATGACCGAAACTAAGTTGAACAATGTCTAATCGTACATTTCTACATGCACTCAGGTAAGATCAACTTTCATCCAGTTCAACAAAAAAAAGAACACTTCGACGTCCTGAACTTACGGGCTGAACAGAGAACTTTTGAGCTTTGCTAGAATTAAGATTAGAGGAACTCTGAAGTTTCAACAACAGTTACATTTTATTCTTTCAAGAACATCTTCCTGAACTCCTCATTGGATTTTACTGCTTCTCCACCCTGCTCGTTAGCACCTTCTGATTCTGCAGTATTTTTGCTGCTGGTGACGCCCCCACTGTTCCAACCCAGGGCTTTAACAGTTCTCGGCACAGCAAATGTGTTTCTTCCCTTCAGCTGGACACGTTCACCACCCCTGGAAGATAGTTGCCGTGAATTGCCTCTACCTCTTGAGCCACCATGAGAGTCCATTGTCCCTGCATTAGTTTCTTCGTTTATTAGTATTACTACCATGTTTATTTATGTAACTCAGGGAGGTAAACCTATATCATATAGTACTATCATGATAATAAAGCCAACTCAGCCAGAGAATGCTGCTGTTTACACCGTGTCACAACTAAGCAAAGCATAGACAAACATAGCATTTTTACAAAAAAATCTCCTTGAGTGACCATCTTGGATAGGTAAACAAGAAGGCCATACAACTTTTACTCTTCTAAAGGGATACGATTTTTTATCCGAGCACATTCTTGTAAGAAACTATAAAGCACACCCAAGATAATGATGGGATGATTGATATCGACTTGAACTCATTATAACCTTATAATTTCAAAAGAAAACTCAAAGGTGCTTCAGAAGTGTACTAAGTTGGCAAAAGCATAGATCATATCAATTTTACAGCAATAAGTACCTTTGATTTTTCTTTTGAACTTGGTTACGCTTCTACTTAAAACAAATATCTACTGCAAGTAATCTTTAGCAGTTACAGAGTGACCATGGATGGATCAGAACTCAGAAGATTTAGTCATTCAAAAGATTAACAAGCAAGCTTATAAGATACTTATAAGATTATTCATATTGAATAATAAAGGTATCGTTATTCCAATACTATTCCTGTATTCCAAACCAAAGGCAAATTCAAATAACAGAAAAGATGAGCATCTTTTTCCAGGATTTATAGGTTACACGGTATGAAGTTCCAACTTACCGTGGTCAGAGCTACTGCCTCGTTGATCTCTTTTTTTTCTTCCTTCACCTGGATTTGACTTCAAAATACTCACCTGTTTCTCTAGCAAAATCTGCTTGTTCTTCTTCAGAGCCGAAGCAAGATGAGCATCATCAGAGAAATCCACATATGCTAATCCCTTGAGACAAAAATTATATTTTGTAAGATCCCACAAAACTTCTTACTCTAGTTGAGGACATAAATTGGTTGTGACAAAAATGTTCCAGTACTAAACTTCAAAGATCAGACACATAAAACGAAAATTTGCATTCGGTTTTAGTACACAGGTCCTTTTAAAACATAAAATTGTCTGTTGAAGATTGCACTTCGATGTCGATACTTGATACCATAATTTATTAAAAAGCTAATACATGGTTGGGACGTCAATAAAGAGCGGTAGAAACTAGAAAGACAAAACAAATTACAAAGTGAATAAACATTAGTGAGTTGTCAGATGCTGGAAGTATAATGGACAAATTTTTCTGAGAATCTTATACTCCATTCTCCTACAGACTGGGCTATAACATGTCAAATCTCAGCGACAAAGCTGATCAGCATGCTCACTCTAGTACTTTTCAGAAGCCAAAGGCTATATTAACTTCCAAGGTAAACAGAAAAGAATATTATACTCAAATATTAATTCAGGGTAAAAGATGGTCTCTTATACTATAATCCAGGATAGGCTCTTCCAACTTGAGCACACGAGTAAAACAGGTTTTTTTAGATGCTAGGGGCATCACCACTACGACACCCCCCTGATAATCCCCCAGATCGCGACACGTGTAATCGAGATTGGAAAAAAAAAAAATTTTCTTTAAAAGAAAACCCAACAAAATGACACTTGTCATCTTTCTGTGTGGATGTACCAGTGGTTATGCCCCTAGCATCTAATAAACCGTAAAACAGATACTATTCAACATCAGAAATTGCTTACCCTGGATTTTCTGGTGAACTTGTCCTTCAATAACCTGATAGCAACAACACCACCAATGTCAGCAAAGAAACTACGCAGATCATCTTCTGTTGCCTGCAAAATTAATCACATACAAAACTCAGGGAGGTTGAATCTCCTCGACATTTAGTGAAGTGTTGCAGAAAGATGAGAGAAAGAGAACATACCTCTAAGTTGAGATTAGACAAAAAAGCTGTGCATTGATCATCAAATGATCTAGGCCTCTTTGACGATATAGTATGCTTCTCCTGGCTATCAGAAGTCTCAGCTTTACTCATATCCGGCTGCCCCTTGGTAGACTCAGCAGAATGCTTTACCTGACCTTTATCACCCTTACTTGTTTTCTTTAAGTTCTGATCTGTATCTTTCTGGCGTTTAGCAGGGGATTGTTCATCAAAGGAACTATCAGTTGCTTTTCTCTTTTCACGAGTATTTTTCTTGGATGAAGTTTCTTTCTCACTTATAGCTGCAACACTATTTTTGGTCTCCTGTTGCAACCTAAGCAACTGCAGTTCTTGAAGACGGGGAGTTACCTGCAATAATGTGAAGGCATCAATTAGCAGAAGAATGCCATATCAAACAAGTAACGATAAACAAATAATGTTTCATATTGCTTATAGTCCTGGAAATAAATGGAACACTTAAGAAGATAATTTTAAGAACTACACATCCACATTCAACAAGTACATAGCTATATCTCTAGTTTTATTTAGGTTGGTGCTGACAATTACTTTGAACTACCCCGCTGGAAGAACGTTTCTTATACAGGTACCCATTAGACGAACATTTACATCTAAGTCAGTAATCAATTTAAAAAAAAACAACAAACAAATCTTAATCTTTTGGACTAGATTGCAATTTGAAAACTTCATATAATTGCTTTTTCACCCATAACTTATCTATATTTACATAAATAATTTATTTATTTTTTAAGGCAAGAGACTCTATTGACGGAGCTCGGGCTCCCAGGCTGCTCCGCCATGGAGCTGTTCTCAGAAGAAGGAAGAAATGAGGAAGAAGGAAGAAAGGTTTGGTGAGTTGGGTTAATTTCAAAATTTGTTAAAAAGTAGAGGGATTATTTTAATATTGAAAATTAAAAACTTAGAGGTATTTAGAGCAAAATGGTTACAAGTCTTGTTTGGTTGTTTTGTAATAGATTTAAAATTTAAAAAAAAAAGCTGAATTTTTTGGACCCAAATGTAATTGATAATCTCTAGTTGTTACTCAAGTGGAATTAGGAAATCTAAGAGGAGTGCTGAAATTAATTCACCCTTCATATTATATAGTAAATCACAGTATTACGTAATGTCCTTCAAAATGCTTGTTCTTGCAGAATTATTTTCAGATATATGTGAGATATGGCCAACCTGTTTCTGTATGCATATATTAGTAGTATTTATAGAAGAAAAAGAATATAATCTTCGTACAGACTATTATAGGATATATAAAATCCATCTGTCCCAAAACAGTTGTCCACTTCCACTTTCCATGGGATTGCATATTTGAAAAGAGAGTTATGTTACAACTAGCAAATGATCAATACTGTTCAATGACATGGCTAATTTCCATGGGATTGCATATTTGCATGTACGATACAAAACCTATATGTAGACTGAAAGAGTGAATCTGCACGCAACAATGGAATCTATAGAGACAGCCCTTGTACATGCGAACATCACTGAGTTCAATAAGCTATGCATATTTAAGTAGCATTATCACCTGAAGTTCAGTAAATAAAGAGTACATGGCATTGATAGAGCAGAAAAAGTAAGACAAGTAACAAGTGTTTTTTCCACAGCTTGTTGCTACTGACGTGACCAGGTTATTGTACAGTGAAAAAGTTAGAAATTATGACTCATATCTGAAGAATTACTGAGGATTTTCAAGTACCGCATGAAATTACTAGGCAAGTAATCTAATAACTTTCAAAAGCCACTACATTATAATATTCCTAACGGAATTCTTGTTCCTCAAACAAATGAAATGGATATCAGGTCAGGAATTCTGCACTTGAGAGGATAAAAAAGCAGGATGTAAAAAATCAATATCAAAGCAAATGAGTACCTTCTGCACTGCAAAATCAAAATCCTCCAGTGAACCGTGTTCTCTCTCAAAGCGCACCCATGAATGACATATGTCCTGAAGGATTCTGTTAATTAGAAAAGGATGATATCATCTAATTCAAGGTATGACATACATATGAAGAACTTGAAGAGAACACAGAAACACAAAAAAATTAGAATGCAATTAGATCTAATGACAACAATGAGTTATTAAAGTTCAGACCTACACCCCCACATCCTCCTGTTGGAATATACCAGAATACACTGTGTTTGAAGGACATTATGTATGAAAGATGTACGCTATTTTTTTTTTAAATGTACGAAATATATACAGAATTTACTAGGACTAGTTACGATTATTCCTTTATGTCTTGCAAGTAGAGGCAGATTTTACATGAAAAGAAACTAAATTGTAACAGGACAGGAGTACCTTTCTTGCTAAGATGCAACTGAACCTCGTTAGCGCACTGATAACATATTATCTATACATTTTTCACTAAATCTCTTGTGAAACTCCTCCATAGAAGTTCTGGCCTTCTGGGGTCTATAATTTGTAGTATAACACAAAACCAGTTCATCTATCACTAGTTTTATGATAAAATTATGCAAGCATACTTTAAGAAAACTGGCAAAAACTTGTGGGAGACTCTTATCTTTTAAACTTAAAGAGAGACAAAACCAATGTTGGAAGAAAATCGATGATTTTCTCAAGTAAAACACTTATATTCTTAACTATCTTTGTTTTAAATATATTACATAAAATGCGTATGTTCTCGGTTTAAACAGTAACGTTTGTCTGTCTCTAAATTGACAGTCTATCAAGAAGCTATACCTGTATCTTAAATGCAACATTTTTAGCATATATTTAGACTTTTAGTAGATTCTACGGAAGCTGATGTCAAGTCTCTAAGCGTTTAAAACAACACTTAATATGAGAAGTCCTTAAATATTGGAACTATTAGTAAGTACTAACATAATAACATTCTCCAAAGCTTCCGAAAAGAAGGGTAAGTTTAAGTTTATTGGAGAAATCCAGAAAACTTTTTGTGGATTGGAGCAATACAACTTGTAAACAAATGTAGTACAAAAGAAACATGTTGAAGCATTGGATGAGACCAGATTAACAGCCAACGAGCAACCCCTAAGCGTAAACATAGAAATCTGGAACAAGTCAATAATAGCAATTTTCAGTTTATCAACATATTTTCCACTTTTGATAATCTCAACTAGATACAAAGTAAAAATAAGAGCGGCTAAGGTTCATTTTGAAATCATTTCCATATACTGTCAGGTATCTCTCCTGAATTTTAGTTCACTCTAATTCCTGAACCTAGTGGAATACGCAATGGACTTGCAGTATTCAATCCTATCTGAGTAAAAAAAAACCATGTCTATCATTTGTAAATTTCAACATGTACTTCATAAATAAGTCAATCTGACACAAGATAAGATCTCTTTTTTCATAATTTATCGAATTATGTGGTGGATGATTTCACTCGAAAGATTACAAATTGTTTGCTGAAACAATAGAAGAATTAGTGAAGAAAACATATCATATTATAATGTGTTGTGTAGTCGATAACGATCAAAGTAATTTGAAATTAGATATATTACATTGCTAAATAATGAAAGTGACCGCGATTGTGTCCAACTCGATCATTTTGCAATGGAGTCTGAAGTAAGCAAGTCCGCAGTCAAAAGAAGTTTTCACATCAATTTGAACACATGGCATCTACATCTCAAAAACT
This sequence comes from Plantago coronopus, assembly GCA_036897195.1. NCBI lineage: Eukaryota > Viridiplantae > Streptophyta > Magnoliopsida > Lamiales > Plantaginaceae > Plantago > Plantago coronopus. The sequence goes on from JAYMSL010000252.1 coordinate 28,041, forward strand.
ATGAATTATACATGCCACAATAAACTACTTTTTTTTTAATCAGCAAACAATTACAAACTATCAAGTAAATATCAATAAACACCTAAACCTGCGGCCAAGAAAAATTCAGTGAACGGGTAAAAGACAGTATTTACTTTTTCCCATCTTAGCAAGGAATTATTTTCCTACGAGTTATGTATCATCCATTAATTATTCAATATTTAAAACTGAGTGTGCATGCCAAGTATCTTTTCCCGTTGATGAGAGACACCCTTTTCCTTGTATACTGAAGCAACTTCATGACAATTGCTGGTCAAAAGAGTAAATACATTTCTCATTTGCCCAAATGTGTGCTAGTATATAAAAGAATCCTTCTGCCTCTTTAAAAAAAGTGAGGCAAGTAATCTACTAGACTCGTTCAAGCTTAAAGTATAAGGAACAGATAAACCCTCAGGCTGAGAGCTACACAGCTCTGTGGGGGTGGTGTGCGAACAATAGCAGTTCAGCAAAACGTGCTATTACTAGTCCTCAAACACATTGCTCCACAACATAACAGGAGAAATAGATAATTACCGTTCCAGTTTTAGAGAAATAGATAATTACCGTTCCAGTTTTAGAGAGTCAATCAAGTAGTCTCAGTAAAATGAGAA
>JAYMSL010000253.1:0-28659 GCA_036897195.1 Plantago coronopus
TTCCAACCGAAAATTGCAAACCAAACAGCTCAAAAGTGTGTTTTAGGTGTGTTTTAGGTGTAGTTTGACCACACTTCTCTCAAACCAAACACCCCATAATGCGAGCGTGATAGGTCAAAGAGTCGGTAAGTTTAAAGTTCAATTTTCGAAATGTTTGATTATATATATTTAGCTGATTTAATAAATTGTTTATTATAAATTGCGAAATTATTGTAATTGTAATATCCTATTTGTTTAAAATAAAACGATTACTCATGAAGTTTGAAAATTAATGAATAATGATTTCTTAATACATTGTGCGATAATTCTACACTTGGTATCTTGAACGGGAATTTACACTAGTTCAAGGTGGTAACTCCCTTAGCTTTGTGCTTGTATAATTCGCATTTACTATTGCATCCAGTTTTGTTTGCAGTAGCAGATCGCGGCACCGTCCATAAAAATGCAGGTTACCACTTCTTCTTTTTTTGAGAATCCAGGTTACCACTTTTGATAGTCTAGGTTTATCGAGATCAGGCTTGCCAACAGATTATAGTCTCCTTAAATCAGTTCATGAACCATTCATATTTAAAATAAAAACATGAGTGCATGTGTGGATTAGAAGTTAGAACCTCTGCGCTACCAACATCTATATCCAAACATATCAAATCTTGATTTTTAAACGGATTTAAGAGGATTATGATTCGTTCAAGAGATTAATCGAGATAGTAATAAACATACGACATTCGTAATAAAACTTATCGGTCGGTCACTCAAGCGGTCGGGCCGGGTGGGACAAATTTTCCCGAACGCATTGGTTACTTCAAAACGAACCCAAATTAAAATCCGCCGTGTTTTTCCAGTAATCCACCATTAAAACTCCCTTGCTTCATCTCCTCCTTCTTCCCAATTACTTCAATTTCACGAAATCAGATCAGTTTTCGATACTTTCACCAATCACATCATACTTCATCAAGCTCCATTCTCACCATTTCTCAGCTGTAAGTAACTGCTCGTTTACATATACTCATCAACAGATCTGGTGGCATCAATCAGTTTGTGATCGGAATTTTCTCTCCAATCCAGGGCGCAATGAGTGCCTTGTCAGGCTTCACCCGGCTGTGCAAGGGGATTGCTGTCGTTTTAGTAGCTGGTCACATTGTTGTGCAGATTCTGCCCTCTGCTGTTTCCTATCTCGCTCTTGTCCCTGCCAAGTAATTTCTCTCTTAATGAACGCCATTTCGTTTGATTTTTGCTTGTTTTATGTGTATCTGGTTTGGTGGAATCTGGAGATACTTGGATTGGAAGTATTTGATTGACGATTGTTCGGTTTATTCACTTATTGTTGAGTACACCATTGATTTATCTGTTGCATAGAAGATAGGTTAGCTGCATGATGTATTTTCTGGACCTTGAATCATGCATGGTGGAGAAATTGAAGCTTAGAGGTTGCGAGAACTTTAATAATGAGGCTGTTGTAGCTGGTAATAGTGTTTTTACATTGCAATTGAGTTCTATTGGGATTGTAGAGTATGATGAGCTTGAGAATCATACGAATCTGAGAGGGAAATGGTATTGCGATAGATGATGCAGTTTGGGTGAGGTGTAGAGTTTGTAAACGTGATCTGAGAATGGACTGCACTGTGATTTAAGTAGTGAGATTCACATGAGCGAAACCAAACTTGAAAATAGTTAAGATGAGATCAAATTTCTGTTACATTAGCATGAGAGGACTGATTTTGTTTTCCATTGAAAATATTGTGGCCAAAACGGACATAGTTAAGCACATTGTTCCCCTGTGATCTATCTATTATTACTCATAATTAAGCATATTGCGAGAACTTTAATAATTAGGATGTTGTAGCTGGTGACAGTGTTGCTACGTCGCAGTTGAGTACTATTGGGATTGTAGAGTATATTGAGCTTGAGAATCATATGAATCCGAAATGGACACATTGGTATTGCGATAGATGATGCAGTTAAGGAGAGGTGTAGAGTCTGTAAACGTGACCTGAGAATGAACTGCACTGTCATTTACCTTCTTCTTAGGGTCTAAGTGAGATTCATATGAGCGAAACTGGACTTGAAATAGTGAAGGTCGGATCAAATATTTATTATACTAGAACGAGAGGAGTGATTCCGTCTTCAATCGAAATATTGTGGCCAAAGGGACATATTTAAGCATATTGTTCGTCTGTGATCTATCTATTATTAATCATAATTAAAGACGCTATATTTGAATTTGATGATATGTTTCTTGCAGGACCATTCCTTTTGGTTGGAATCTTATTACAGCCGGGTACATTGAACAGTCTATATATGGGGTATGTTGTTTATGTTCGTTAACTTCACATTTAATTTCATTTTTGTGATTTGTACTTGTCTGCTTATAGGTTTATTTGCTTTTAAATTGTCTTTTCATTTTATGCAGGTGGTTATCAGCACAATAGGTCTCCTTTTCATGGGGAAGTTACTTGAACCCATCTGGGGTTCAAGGGAGTTTTTCAAGTTCATCTTTGTAGTCAACTTTCTGACATCACTGTGTGTTTTTGTAACTGCTGTTACCCTGTACTACATTACAACACAAGAAGCATACCTGTAAGTCATAATTCATTCACACTGTGTATATTACCGTGCTCCAGTTCTCATGATCTCATTCCCAGCTTTCTCTTTCTCCCTGGCTTCCCAATGGACTGTCACTTGTATATTTTGAGTGGCTTAAATTATATTATGAATTAAGTAATTCTAAAATTTTTAGTGTGATTGGATCATGTTTAGTACTCAATTGCACATAGATGTAATTTGGATCATGAATGTTTTATCTTCATTCTTATAATTTCGTGTTCTACTGTTCTTACTAGTTTTGTTTTCTGCTCTCCTGCCTGATATTTTAAAAATTCTATTGTTTTGCAGTTATATGCCTATTTCTGGTTTCCAGGGTGTCCTTGCAGGGTTTTTAGTTGGCATCAAGCAGATAATACCCGATCAAGAGCTGCCTTCATTAAAGCTAAAAGCAAAAGTATGAATTTATTTTGTTCGTACCAGGCAAATCTTTGTGAAAATCTTCTTTTGATTTACTATGAACTTGAACAAGCGGACCCTCATCTCAATTTTTTTCGCGTTGCTTCTGCTACAGTGGTTGCCTTCAGTGGCCCTATTGGCGTCTATTGTCCTAAGCTTTTTCACAACAGATTCGGCATCACATCTCCCCACTTTGGTATTCGGTACCTACATAGGTTGGGTCTACCTTCGATACTGGCAGAGCAAACCAGAAACAAAGCTGAGAGGAGACCCAAGTGATGAATTCTCCTTTTCTTCCTTCTTTCCTGAACCTTTGAGGTAATATTTGGTGCTTCTTACCTTAACGGTTCCTCTGGTAAATCTGTTTTTGTCATACATGCTTGCTTTTCAATATTTGAGATTTCTTTTATCTCTTGTAGACCTGTAATTGATCCTGTTGCTACAATCTTCGAGCGGGTGCTTTGTGGGAGAAGATCTGAAATGTCTAACGAGTCCAGGGGCTATACTTTGGGAACCACATCATTGCCTGGTTCAGATCCTATTGAAGCATCTAGGAGGAGGTATAGTATCTTTACCATTTAACCAATGCATTAATCTATTACAGCACTTAAATTATGGATGAATCGTCTTTTCTCGATTGAGTCATTTTCAGTGGGCACCTTTTCGGCTACTACGTGCTTCACCTGCCCTCTTGTTTAAGTGTGAATTAATCAAATGTAATTATCCTCCTCCCCGGTGTCATTGTTTCCGACAGACCTATTCTGTGATGAAAGCTCATCTTTTCACATATTCTAGTGAAGAAGTATAATTACGTTACTCATTTTTAGTTCTTATTATATTGGCTATTCTGTACGGTAGTATGCATGTTGAGGTCCGCTCTGTTCTTTGTGAGACAGAGATCTCTCTGATGGGGTCTCTTTCGTAGACCCTCTAGTCTCCATCTATAGAAACAAATCACTTTTATACTTTTGATTAGGTAGGTGGCTTCTCCATATCAATGAATTCTGTGGTCAATTGAGATAAATGGTTCGCCATGATTACTTCTGTTTTTAAATAGAAATGTCATATATCAAAATCCCTTTCATAAAGGGTAAAATAGAACTCCAGGATCTTGTACGTGATTTACCCAATACCGGTTTGATTGACTATATATCATTTCCTTGATCTTGTTGCCAAATTGCAGAGAAAGAGGCAACCGGGCCCTTGAGGAAAGACTAGCTGAGAGATTAGCTGCTGCTGCCGGAAGGACGGAAGAAACACCAAGAGATGCAACAGATAATGTCTAGATACTCGGTGAAAAACTTAACTTTTTGTATTTTGCCTTGAAATATGTGGTGAATTTCTCAAACAATTACTTTTGGGTTTGAGAGGAATTTTCTCATAGAACGGTCCTCTTAATTTGAACTAAATGTTTGTCTATAAGAATCCTGAGGACTTGGCCATCTTGTTGTTTTGTTGTCCTGGGCTGGCAGTATAGTACCCTTATAATCATATGGACTCAATTAGACGCTCATTAGAGTTGAGATGGAAGGTGCATATACAAAAGTGTGTTTTATGCATTACTTGTTTCTATTAGTACAATATTGTCACACTGATGCTCCTGGTTGATGTCTTGTCTTCCCGTGTGGCTTGATACGAAGACTTAATCGGATTTCTGGATAGTCGAACTAACCACACAAGATCACAAAACCTATCATGATTACTTTATTGGACTATATATAAGTATAATATTCTACTATTCTAAGCTAAACTGCTATACCATTCTGTTCTTTTTTCTGATGTGTATCTGTAGAAGGCTAGGTATAATATACATGATCTGATATATCAGAAAATGTGTACTTATTTAGTTCGTTGATAAAAATGCATGAGACGCCACAAATCAAGAATCCAATAGCAGTACAATGTTGAAATTGAACTAGTAGCCGTCACATTTTCTTTTGCAGTTCCTAGTATTATATTTCCAGACCCCAGTCCATTTGCCAAGTTTCTTCCATAAATTATGTTCGCAGTCGTAGTAGCAGTTATCTAAGCACTTCTGATCCCAAGGTAAGCACTTCAGCCATAAACCCCTAGCTTCGAAACTCATACCACTACTCACCATAAAACTAGCCATCACCAGCATGCACAGTACGACAGGTAAGCATTTCTTTGCCTCCATTTCTTGTATAATCTCTACTAGCAGTACTAATTTGTTGCTGACTTTCTGTATATATAGCTTTGGCTTATGGTAAATCATAAATGCTTGTTGAAAGTGTTACTCTTTTCTTGAATTTATTAGGCGAACATTTATTATCTGCTGTTTCATTGTGCGCCTTTAAGGCATGTGAAAGATTAGATTACGTTTCATTCAAAATGTAAGTTTCGGATTGTTAAGTATTACTGTATTACTATGTCTTATGATACGACAACATCTGTATCGTAGAGAGATTCGTAGCTACATGACCTGCAGGCTGCAGCTACACTTATGAGTCATTCAAACTCGTGCTAGCATGTTAACTTGTGAAGATTGGGCAGGCAGTGTGATATTTTAGTCACTTTTTATGTTCTTGAGCTGTAGCCTTTAGGAGTAACTGTGCATGACTTCATCAGTTATCAGTTATCACTCGTATTAGGTTTCGCCTGACTTGTGTGCTAGTCGTAACTATGGGTTCTACCTAGTATCCACCCGAATGATTGCAGTTATGAGTTCCTTATGCGACACATGTGGAGTAAATGAAGAATTAAGGCAAAACCGCAAAAGTGAAAGAAAGTAGGTAAACTTTTCCTCTGCAGAAAGGAACTCTTAATCTTATAACAGAGTAAAGAGCAAGTAGTGAAACATTCAGTGTGATGGCTTTTGCATCATATTTACAGAACTTGAAAGTGAAAAGATACTACATTTATTTTTCTGATGATTAATAAAGCTGATGCCTTCTATCATCCAGCCATCTCCACCTGCAAAAAAACGCAAATTCATGTTCGTTAACTGTGGAGTTTCAGTAATTATGCTGCATAACATTTGCATGGATGTAACTGGAAAACGCATCAAGTGCACTTGAGTAAGCTTTAATCATATAGGGTTCGAGTTTGAGAACTGTGAATGTAGAAAACACAAGCATAGAGTCATCCAAGAACTGCCTGACAGTGTTTGGCTGAATTGTTTGCGTATAGAAGATATTGGTCGAATAGTTAGTGCAACTGTAGCAGACAGGGTAACCAAAGAACAAGAACAAGAGAGGTCTGTGTTGCTCAATCTTACAAGGGACATTCTCAGGCCTGTAATACAAGGGATGCTTATGCGTTTGTGTTTCATATTCGTATATGGTACTGTTGCATGAACATCGATGTATACATATGTACGATCTACTCGGGCAGTTTTGAGATGCTACAGGCGTAATCAAGACGGCACCCTTTTGGCAATATTTGACTAGAAAGAATTGCTCTAGTGCTACTCGGAACTCAGAAGGCTCTAGGTTTCATATCAAACTAACCAATCATACATAGTACATGATTTTCAAGATCATTAAAACTATACGAGAACTAATACTATACTTAGCCAAAAAGATCTGAACTTAGCCTATACTATCTCTGTAACTACTACAATCTTTTTTTACAATAAAAATTACCCTATTTCCCAAACAAACAACTTAAAATAGCTCAAGGTCAAGATGAAGATTTTACCAATGGAAATCCCATCTAGGGCGAACTTTGTACATGCGGTTATGGCCATAAGGGTAGTCGGTTTCTGCTCTTTTCGCGTTCTGAAACGCGCAACATCCAATGGAGTAGATGCCTATCAGAACAACCAGCATCACAATGTTAAGCACAGACAGTTTGTGCCAGTCTCTCCGGACATTTTCCAGTACCCCTGCCTTGCACGAGTCACACTCATAGCATAGCACAGTCGGGGCGTTGTTCCACTTGTAGCAGTCCGCATCTTGCGCTATGTTCGCCACCCCGTAGTTGCAGGATGTTGGTGGCTTGCAACAACCAGACTGCATCAAGTTTGTTTGAGAGTTTAGAGTCAAGTCCTACTATATGTTATGCTTTTTGAGTAAAGTGTACAGAGACAAATCTAAAATATTCTTTACAAAATCTGGAAATTTCGTGTTATCTTATCTCGATGAGCTTAAGAATCGAAACTTTTTGGCATTTCTGAGCCAGTTCTACTGATTTTTTATTGATAAAGCGGTAAAGAGATGATCAATAATTCATACCTGAACGGGTGATAAGTCATTGTTCATGTAATCAGAAGGTGTCCATAACACAATCTTGTCACAAGTCTTTGATCCCACAATACAACTCCTCACAGTATTCCAATACTTGGGATCCCCAATCCTCTTCCTCAACCAAGCCGAGTAGTTCTCCAAGTGATACTCCTGGTACATCCGACCCGGCACGACCGTCCCCCCACCCGGCGTAGTCACCACGAACCCGAACACAGTGAACCCCATCAAAGTGCCTATGATCACCAACATGATCACCAGGTACAACCAAAGCGCCCATGCCACGTGAAAACACGCCCCTATGAACCCCGATAGCGAAATGATCAAGATTACGAATCCAATCACCATAAGAGGCGTTTGCAAGAAACTCTCACACGTCGTGCTACTTCTCGCCATCCAAAGCCCCGCCCCGATTATGGGTATCGAGGCTAGGAGCGTGAACAAGTTCAAGAACCCGATCACCGTGTTGCTTAACCGGTACATAATCGTATGTTTTTCGAGCTAGAACACTAGCTAAGTGTGTGTGTGTATATGTGTGTAAAATGTGTATGATTGAGCTATATTTGGTGAAGATGAGATTTAAGCTTTAGATGGGGTTGCTAGCAAGTTGGTTTATATTTGGTTCTTTAGAGAATTTAAAATGAGATCGTGATGATGCTTTTTAGCTTTAATCTTGTACTAGTACTAGTTGCTTTTGATCCTTGGAATATGGTATTGAGTGAAGTGCTTTATTGTGTTTTTAGTGGTATTTTGATCCATTTTGATAGTGACCAAATCACCAAACTACACATCTTACACACTAAGTAATTAGGCACTTTACTTTTTTGAAGTCTAGAAATGACCAAAGTGAACCAAAACTTAGTCGTGTTGGCTTGCAAGGTTCATACTCTGCACGAATATCGAGAAAAATTAGTTCACATCAACTTCTACAAGAGGTATTGATCCTCTTCAATATTAATAATACGTGTGTCTCGTAATCTAAACTTCGTTTAGTACCGTATGTTTACAACAGCTTCTACAAGAGGTATTAATCCTCGTCTAACTTCTACAAGGTTCACATCATCGACATGATTGATGTCGCTAGCACATGATAGACTCTAAGTAATATGGCCTACCGCCTACATAAGCCATTGTATTAATCTCAGAGGCATGCAATATAACGAATGTATAAGGAGTTTCTTTACGCACCAACCTTTTCGTGATACGAAGTTAATTTATGAACACTTTGTCTTTGTTATGCTAGCTCAATCCAAGGATACATGCACTAGTAGTGCACAAAAAGAGATTATAACATGTAATGTTTCGTTTGTTGAGCGTGACTCATCTGCATAACAATAACACATACTCAGTTCTCGAACTTACCTGCAATTTCACTTCAAACTTCACCTATGTAATGTACTCAGTTCTCGAACTTACCTGCAATTTCACTTCAAACATCACCTATATTATTACCAGTATGTCGTTTTCATTTCTAGTTATTTATGGTAGCTAGAGTTCGTCCTATATCGATCTATGACATGTCATTGATCCTAATATTCTATAACTTGAACTGCAGTTTTAGTTCAAACTTCTCATACGCATATAACAATATATCGTATTCGACTCTGGTTATTTCAGATAGCTAGAGTTCCTCGTATGCCGATATATTGCATATCATTGATCCAAATGTTGAAGAATTTAACTAGTCAAAAAAGAAAGATGGAAATGTTGGTAGAGCAATAGTATAGAGAGAATAAAGGTATCAAGTTCTGAGTTAGTGGCTTCACGGCAAGAAAGGAACACAATGGGCGACAATCGGGTCGAATTATTGCATAGTGGACCCCCAAATTGCTTTATTTTTCAAATTATCTCTCTTTTATATTTAATTTTTTGTTAAAAAAATCCTTATCTTCTGGTTGAATTTCTTTAATCATTCATTAATATATGGGTGATTTAATAATATCCTATCTAACAATTCATTTACATAATTAGTATAAAGTCATTTTTAGCTTTCTTTTTGCAGCTGATTGAAGGAACTGTGGATGCCATATCAGATGGAAGAAATGCTTGTCTCGAGCTGAGTTCCATTCAGTTCAATTCATTCAATCAGTTTAACTTTGGCTACTTCAAATTTTTATTACATTTCAGTTAACCTCGGTTCAATTCAGTTCAGATCAGATCAGAAATTATCAACTAAAAATAATAGAGTCTAACACATCATAAGGTACAAAGGTTATGCCGGACATCTTTAAAAAGAAATTAAATTGAGGTTTACTTGGGGATAATCAAACTCGACATTACAATGAATTGCTAACCAACGTGTGAGAATCACGTGTGTACAAACATTTGTACACTAAGTACAATCAATAAGAAGAAGAAGAAGAAAGAATGAGCACTAATTGCGGATTACAAAGGGTTAAACAATAGCTAATCATTATCTCTTTACCATAAACTTGGTGTTATAGGCATAACTTGGTTACTTAAAAAATTCCTAAGCATACTTAAGGCAAGCCTTGGCTGTGTTAAGGGCACTTCATGACCTGCCCCTCTTACTGTTACATATGTTAATCCTTCGTACACTTGACTCCAACCACCAACCTACAGTCAAATATTCGAAAACTGTGAGACTAAAGATACAAGAGTTACGCATGAGTGTTCATTCATAAGGCTCAAACTCGGATATCAAGATGTTTACCTTTAGATCGTCGTACCAAGGGTACCAACTAATATTGACGGGGAGATTCATAGATTTGATCGAGTAACGAGTTGCGGTAAGTGGCAAAACAGCATCGGTATCTCCACTGTGGTAGCAAATTGTAAGAGAAAAATTAGGAAGTGCTAGTTTTGTAATTTTCATAACTATGAAGTATGAAAAAGAAAGATTCAGTAAATGTTAGTATTGGATGTGATATTACCTAAATACCCATATTCTGACTCCTGCAGCTATAAGTTCTTGAATAATAGGAAGGACAGACTTTGGTGAATCACTCCATCCCCCTCTTACAGATTCACTGCAACATACATCCTCATGTTAATAACAAGAAGCAATCGCAGTTCGCAAACATGCCCGTACGATAATGATTTTGAGAGATTTCGATTGTTTAACTTACCTACAAGTAACCCACGGACGGGGAATTCTGGTAGTGTTAGCATGTAGAGCCTTCTGTACATCGGGACGGTTCATGTATATTTTTGTGTACTTCACAACGCACATATCATTCCCTCTAAAAGTCCAAGGCTATAAGTGTCCCAAGAAAAAGGCAGAGAAATCAGAAATATCAAGAAAATGAAATGTCTAAGTGTAACATATTGTTCAAATTCATTGTGCTTTAAAGATTGAAAGATTACTTACAAAAGGGTATCGTAAGTTGTACTTCAAAGCTCCGGCCTCATCGTTGCAAGCGTTTTCGTATATCGAATAGGGATTGATGGCTCCAAATTGCATATATGCGCTAGTCAGTGCATCGTTGCAGTCGGATCCAGGGAAAAGGAACGAATCAAACAAACACGACGTGTTCAATGCCGAGTATGTCGAGTCACTTATCAAGCCATGGTTCCACCAAAACTCGAATGTGCCGAGGTTGTCTAATACGTCGTCTAGAAGCGGGTTTCCTAGCTATTTGATTCCAAAAGACATGATCAATTATAGTGAACCATTGTGGAATTTGATACATTTAGAGGTCTAAAATATAATTACATGACAATTCATGTACATGATTGCAAATAGTCTTACCAGGAAACCTTTGAAGTTGATGAGGGGATTCTTGATATATTTGTTGTGATCTACAATAATCTTGGATAGCTGGGGTATGTAATGACCTTCAAAACGGAAATAACATATACTCCGAAATCATACATCGATTAGAAGTGAGTGAAATAAACGAGTTGCATATTAAACACTTTTCGTCTCGTTATAAGTTGAGTTCAAAAAGGATGAAATAAAATGAACTCACGAATATTAAATGATAAATTTGAGACGGGATGGAAATATGTATAGATATTTACCTGCATAGCTTTCACCAGCTATATAGAATGGTCGGTTTTGATATTCCGGGAACCTTTTCAACCACTTCGAGAGGAATTTGTATGCATCTTGACCTATGTAAATGTGCCAACCAATCATGCAAATTAAGTCAATCAATTGCATTATATTTAATGATGAGTTTTTTAGAACCGAGAATACGAGTTGATAACGTGATTGATTGGTAAATGATCAGTCACTTTACTTTAAAAGTTACATAGAGTAATTTTTTACATCAATCAGTTTATTATTCTCTCAAATAGACGTATTCTCTCAAATAAAATGAAATCAACTGATAAGGTACGTCAGAACGACCAAAGGCCAAAAGTCAAACCTGTTCTTATGTCACCAGGGGTTTGATCAGTAGAACCATTAGTATATGAAAAACCAACTCCAGCAGGTGAATCAAGAAACAGCAAGTTTGCCTCTACATGAAAACAAACAATGCAGTTCAATTTTGGCACCATTTTCACACCAAAAAAACCAATATATAAAGTAAATTGCCATGCATTGTACCTATATTCCAAGGATGTGTACTTAAAGAAAGTGTCTCCCCATCCGGGTTAACCCGAAACGGGCCCACCTCCTCCGACGCGCCGTAAGCTATCGACGAGCACCCCGGCCCTCCATTGAGCCACAACACGAGTGGCTTCGTTTCCGGCTCCGTCACCGCCTCGATCAACCAATAGAACAGTACTCGACGTGCCTTCTGATCCACTGTCACATGACCCGCGTACTGAGAGAACGTGACATTGTCGGGTTGCCCTGGCAACGCGACCACCCTATCTCTCTCGCGTTGTTGCGAATGCGGGCGGTGGGCTGACGATGCAAGAGAGGGCAACCCTGTGATGCAGAGGAGGGAGCAAAGGGAGAGAATGAGTTGCCCTCTCATTGTGATTTTTGAGGCAAAATTAACAAATTGTTTTGAGGAGTTTAAAGAAGATGGTGGTAATGTATATATAGAGTGATGTTTAAGGAATAGAAGTAACTTTTTGAATAAAAAAAAGTGTGTGGCTCTTCCCTATGTAATTAATAAAAGATTGGGGTCTAATTAATGAACATTGACATTGTCACATTGCTAGTTGTAATTATTATTATTATTAATTAAGTAATTAGAGTTCATAATAATAATCATATCCAATATGTAAGAGCAACGTCTCTTTTGCCAGCTTTAATTTCTCCCATGCAATTAATACTGCAGATTAACAAGTTCTTGATTACATGGATTTGACACCAGAAATCCTGTTAATTGAGTCTTAATACCGTTGTTGTGTTATTGATGATGGTGCTGCGAGTTATGAGGGTGTCTGAATGGAGTAACATAATAGAAGTAATCAAGTAGATTGTTCGAAGTTCGTACATCAATGGAGGTATAAGGTGGTTGGTATAATAATATATAAGTATAGTAGTTATATTTGACGTTAAAAAGGAAAAAGAAAAGGAGTGTACATTTTGAATTGGAACCTTTATGAATTCAATTTTAAAATCACGGATATTGTGTATTTGTCAATCTGTATACTCATTCACCTATATACGAATAATGTTTGGCGTGGAATGTGGGATAGCAGAGTAGGGCCATCCTAACGTAAATGGTCAAATGGTTAGTCAGCTACCCCATCCTGCTAGCTCGACAGCGTTGTCAAACATTTAATTAACAGTATTATTCCAAAGTAATTGGTATCAAACTAACGAGATGTCGATAATCTGGTAATTTCACCAGTCTAAAGAGTCGAGTTTCTACTATATATTTCCATTTAAAGAAAGAAGTGACAATACACTAGTACAATCTGTAGTTTGTGAATCCCAAGCACCACATAGTTGGATGTTGACCTAATTAAATGATTTGTAAGTTAGCTAAGCTAGTAGGAGTAAATATCATTATCATTGAGATAAAAACAAATTAACACCCCTAATTAGTCAATAATATAGCACTACACGTTAACTACCCTTGACAACTAATCTCCTTCACTTGACTAACATTCATTGTAGCATGTTTTTCTATATTTTCTTGACTTTGCTCTTAAGCTTAATACTGACTTTTTCGCTTCGGGATCCAACCCTATACCTACTCGTGTAAGTGGCCAAAAGTTTTGACTTACTCGTAATCGAATATATCTTCTAGAAAACGATTTTATCAACATAGCAAGTGAATGGTGACCATCAGAGTAAAAAGAGAAAAATCAACCAGTAATCGATTGTTCACTTTGAATCTACGATTATGGGGAATCAAAGGCACCCGTCGGGATTCTTTCTCCGTACCCTCTCGTTTCAAATAAGCCGAATGATTTCTTTCTAAATGAGCGGAACGAGATATGTATCATGAACCACGTACTGGGCCTATTGCGTGAAGTGGTCTGTGAAGGGACGTTAGAGCCCAAAAGATGTGGGTAATTGAATAGAAATGGACATGGCTAATGAAGCCCAGGAATATTAGTGGGCTTCTGGGGAAATTGAAATGTGATGGGCTTACTTTACTTGTAGGGCTTGATCATAATTTTTTTTTAAGTCGGCTGTGAGCAGAATTGTGCATGGTGAATGTTTGAAACTTGTCATTTATCCAATTTATAATTTGATTTGATGCTAAGGTTATGATTTTAGGAAAAAGAAATGGATAAAAAAAACAAAAATATGACAAGGTTATTATTTATCCCATTGAATATGTTTCGATAATTTTTTATTTTCAATATATAATCGAAAATTACACAATTTATCAAAGAGAAAAATACAAAACAAAAATAATATAAAACCTATAAAAATGTGTTACAATATCATGAATATGCTTCATGTGTGTAACGCGTGACGCTATTCTAGTATATATATATATATATATATATATATATATATATATATATATATATATATGTATATATATATATGAATAATCAGAAATATCATGGTATGTAAATTATAAGAAATACATTTGAGTTTAACATGAAGTAATACCGTAAAAGTAACTTAATCTGTGAGAAAATTTGACCAGACCCTCTTGCATGAAACCTTTGCAATGCATTAGAAAAATTATTAAACCTAACCAACAAAACTTAAAACCAAGGACATTTTGACAAGAAACAAGAAACCAATGTCCTCGGCAAAAATCAAAGTTTAAACCTCAATTTTCGCAAACCTAACGTAATAACTCTTCACAACCTTCAAAGGGATATTCATAAAAACATATAGACTGATTGGCACTCGGTTACGTTTTAGAGCTCGGAATTTCTTAATCAAGAAATAGTAATTAACCGAGATTTTGAGTATGTAAAAATAGAGTAAATGCAGCAACCTTAACCCAGTGCCAAAGCTATATTGTACTGTTTACTCGGTTAGAGACTTAACTCACTTCCGTAATCGAGTGCCAAACACTCCGTATATACCCTTATAGTCAAAGCCACCCCACAACCCCTACCCCACCCTAGCTAGCCACACGGACGGAGGAGCACACTAACACAAAAAAGGGTTGACCGAGCATAGAAGGAGTGAGCTACCAGCCTCTTCATCACACGCTCAATGGGGTTGAATTCTTTAATCACATCATGCACATGTTATGCCCTAATGCATTATATC
Source organism: Plantago coronopus (assembly GCA_036897195.1). Taxonomy (NCBI): domain Eukaryota; kingdom Viridiplantae; phylum Streptophyta; class Magnoliopsida; order Lamiales; family Plantaginaceae; genus Plantago; species Plantago coronopus. Next base: position 14,767 of record JAYMSL010000253.1, read on the forward strand.
TCTAACTCTATTCACTTCACTTCACCAACATAAACATATTAATTCCTCTTATATACATACTTTCATCACCAACACTTCATTTCTCTCTTGTATAACATCAACAAACTATAAACAATTTCTAGCCTTCTTTCTCAGCCTGCTTGATTGCCCTTCAGAGATGGGACGAATTCCGTGTTGCGAGAAGGAGAGTGTCAAGAGAGGGCAATGGACCAATGAGGAAGACCAGAAGTTGTCCTCCTACATTGCTCAACATGGAACAAGAAATTGGCGCCTCATCCCCAAACATGCTGGTTTGTTTCAACATTTATACATTATCTTCGTCCTGACCAGTGGCGGAACCAGGGAGGGGCATATGGGATCGTCAGCCCCTCTAAAATTTTGAAAAACAAAAATTTTATAAGCTAAATTTACAAAATTTTTAAGATTTGGCCCCCCTATATTTGAATCCTGGATCGCCCCTGGTCCTGACCCCAAACATTTCCTATGAATAACCCATTTACATGCGTCATTTCAGGCCTTCAACGGTGTGGCAAGAGTTGTAGGTTGCGATGGACCAATTATCTTCGTCCTGACCTCAAACACGGCCAGTTCTCGGAGGCTGAAGAACAGACAATTGTAACTCTTCACTCGGTCCTTGGCAACCGGTATATAAATTCCATCGAATTTAATCACAACATGCATGATATTTCAAACGAGTTGTATATATATAACACTGTACACATACAGGTGGTCTGTAATTGCTTCGCAGCTGCCAGGGCGAACGGACAATGACGTGAAAAACCACTGGAACACCAAGCTCAGGAAGAAGCTTCTCGGAATGGGAATCGATCCAGTGACTCACAAGTCCTTCTCACACCTAATGACTGAAATCCACATGCTGCCACCACCACAGGCTCCGAATCTTGCTGAAGCTGCCCTCGGCTGTTTCAAAGACGAAATGATCCACCTCATTACCAAGCGACAAATAGACATCCAACTCCAACAATTCTCCTCGAGCACACATGCTGCTAATGCTGTCATCAAGCATGAACATGATACAGATGAAAAGGTTGAGAAGATTCGACTAGGGCTATCGAAAGCCATGAAAGAGCCTGAACTGTCACATATGGAGAACGCTGACAGTAAGTCCTGGGAAGGAGCAAGCTCGGCCAATATGTTTCGTTCATTTGGAGTGCATGATTCTGGATTTCACTACGGACTCGTTGGGGATGAAGGGGTTGTTTCGCCATGGAACCATACTTTGGATCATAAATTGGGGAAGACTGATGGTGATGACAATGGAGAGAACTCGACGAATTGCTCTGTTTGGGATTTACCTTCTGATGATTTGATAAACCCCATGCTCTAAGTGATACTCTGGTCTTGACAACGAAGCGCGGCTCAGTTACTGAGACGCTTCACTTCCAATTAATAGGTCGGGAGTTCGAATCATCCCTTTTTCATTTCTAAGTGAATCTGGTCTTATTTTAGACAAAGAATATTTGAGGGAAGGTTGAGATTTTATAATAATGGTAATAAGTGAATTGTTTTGGAAGGGGTGAGTGTATGTGATAAATAACTAATAAGCATAATAAGCAGGTTAAGGAAAACAACTTGTATTTATTAGGTAAAAATAGTCTCTAAAGAGAGAAGTATCTTTTACTATCAAATATATGCATGGTTTTATTTGTTTAAATTTATTTTGAATGTGAATAAAATCATTTTGTTTTTAATAATTATCATATCTTTATTATGTGTTGCCATTTTATGTACCTTATGAGAGCTATAGAGGTGACAACTTTACACTTTTATATTCTGATAATTTTATTACTATTTTTCTACAATAAAGAAGAAAAATATATCTCCAAGATTCTCACAATATTTTCTAAAGTTATGAACATTTATAATTTTGTAGAGGTACTCAATTGGTATGGATATAATATTGTAATATTGAAAATCGAATAAAGTAATTAACAATACAAAAATGGATAGCGATGAGAGAGAGCATAATTTGTTAATGCCATAGCAATTTGTGCATTTGTGGCGATGATGAATAGTTGTAACTTGTAAAAGTCAAACTGGTATCACCTACCAGCTACTTAATCGTTTTGCTAAACAGTGCCTATATAATACGTCATATCATCAGCCTAGGAAACAAATATTTAGTGTATTTAACATGTGGATGTAGGTATCCGGTGCAACAATCATTTGTGCATCTCGGGTTAAAATCGGTATTATATATATCACTTTAAGTCTTTCACTGCGTAAAAATTATTAATGCGTAAAAATTGTTAATGCAAAGTTCGAATTCTTTTACGTACTATTAGTTATTGCATCAATGAGTAGCAAAATATAAACTATTTTTGATGCATCAAAGTTTAAGTTAACTAATTGTAAATGTGTAATATGATTTTGGCATGCCGCCACCCTTTTAAGTCCACATGTGTGCCATTAAGTCATTTTATTTTTAATCGACGAATTATTAGTACAAACTATCTAGTAAATCTCGTCACACATATTGCTAGGCATGCGATTAGGTTTTCTATAACTACGTATCCAAGAAACAGTGCTAATGCGAATCACATAAGTATCGTCAAAGCAAAAATATTGGCTGATAATAAATATATGAATTTATCTAAATTCGTTTTCTAAGTGCATTGAAAATTAAAACTCTACTGGCAATAGACAACTCGAAACCTTGATATAACAAAAATAAGTTTGTGTGCGTTCGCAGATGGAATAGTATTTATAACACCGATGACTTGAATTTCGTACAATCGCGTATATCTTTTAGAATACAGTCTTTTATATATACACGGAAAAACATTACAACTACAATTAAGTAAATTAATAGTCTAATTTAAAATATCGACGATTTAAGAGGCAAATATGTTACGTATTCGGGTATTCGGGTCATGATTGTAAATATGGAAATAAAGAAAAGAAGAGGAGGTACAAGAAAGAAGTTAAGATTGCGTTACACCCTATAGAATCCACACAAAACAAACCTAAAATCTCTCCCCTCATTCATCACAATCCGACTTTATTAAAAAAATCTTTAAAAATAAATCGAAATTGTAAAATTAAAGACGACGGAAAAAAAAAGGAAAAAAGAAAAAGTAAATACTTCTGCTTCTTCTTCTCACTCTCTCTCTATCTCTTTCTTTCTTCACAGTTTTCTCTCTCTAATCTCTCTCATCACCTCATATTCTCTCTTTCTCTCTCTACAATTTTCCCTCTTTCTCTCTCTACAATTTCAGCTCAAAAACCCAAAACACACACACAGAAATCAATTCAATTCGTATACGCCTGTAACCCTAGCTTCAATTCAGCTGTAAACAATCTCAATATAGGATTGTTTGACGCTTTTAATGAGATTGAAGGTCAGAAAAGGAAGAACAGCAACCGATAGAAGAACCAATAGAAGCAACACAGCAGGTGTGGTAGAAACAGTGAGAATCAATTTGGGGAAGAAGCAATCAATTGATGCCGCCAGAGCCAGTGCCGTGGGATCGAAGGGATTTTCGGAAACATGACAGATCCGACCCTAGGTTTGGTGGTGCAGGGAATTTCGGCGGCGGCGGAGGACCGCAGAGGTGGAGGGACCAGAACCACCACGCGCCGCCGCCGCACCCGTCGCCCTATTACCAGCGGGCGCCGCAGAGGTGGCACAACAACGATTTTCGGTCCTCCAGGCCTGTAACGCCGAGGCCTGTGACTCCAGGTAATTAATTGATTAGGAATTTTGGTTTTAGGTGTTCTTGTGTTGAATTTGTGAATTAGGTTTAATTTGGTGGAGATTGGTTTTTTTTACTCGGGGAGTGAATTCAAGGTCCTTTTGTTGATTATTTTTATTGGCGGAGTTTAATTTGTGTGAGGTTTGGTGAATTCACGTGGTTCAATGGATTGTTTTGTTGTTTTGGACCTTGTTTAGTGTTCTGGTAGGTTAATTCGGAGCAGATCTGATACCTTTGCAGCAAACCACGAGAAATTCTATCGCCTTTACCTCTCTTTCTCGTTTTCTTTTGTTCTTAGAGTAAGGTCACAGCCTGAAATAATAGTTAGAGGTTTTTGACCTGCAGGGTATGATTTCTCTCAGTTTCATTTCTAAAAGTTTGCCGTGTAGAGTGATTTTTTTGGAGATAAATTTATGGTCTGAAACACTTTCGGAAATATTATCTTTAGGTAATATTTGGTGGATTTACTGGGTTCAAGGGCATTTTTTGTGGTTTCAGACCTTGTTTGGGGGCCTGATAGATTAATTTGGAGCAGATCTGATATCTTCGGAGCAAATTCTAGGCTCTTACCCTCTGTTAATTTCATTTTTGTTAGGGATTGGGTGTTTTTCGGAGTTTTGTATTGAATTGATCTCACCTAAAGTTTTTGGAGATCATCTATGGGTGGGGAGAAGTCTGGAGATGTTATCTTGTGTAAAGTTTTGGTGAATTTACAAGGGTCAATGGCTTTTCTCATGTCAGACTTTGGTTTGTGTTATGGTAGATTATATTGGAGCATATACGGGCAGTTGTAGGAAAATTATTAGCTTGTTTACCTCCTTTCTTCAGTTTCTTTTGCTAGTGTCATTACCTTCTGAAATTACTGATATTGTTTGGACTCTTGTGGCGGTTTGTCTTCTGTATTTATTTGTCTACCTTGGTTTGGTGTTAGTTTCTATTTTCATTTTCCCCATATGTCTTTGCTATAGGTCATGGTAAGCAGGGTGGTTGGCACATGTACTCTGAAGAGGCGGGTCATGGATATCTTCCTTATGGGTCTAGGTATGGTGACAGAAACTTTGAGGAGGATAGTCCCAGGCCTTTTCCGTCTCGCAATGATGGGCGTTATTTCAGGAATACCAGGGAAAATAGAGGGTCATTTGGTCAGAAGGAATGGAAAGCCCCCAACTGGGAAGCTGCTGCTTCCCCGAGTGGTCCTGGCAGACCCACAGTTGAGGCTGGTCATATGAGGTCTGTAGAGAATACGCAGACACCTCAGAGTAACAGTACTAAGGTTATTGAATCGTCTCCACTGAACCGTGTGAACCCATCTGCTCAGCTTCAGCCTCAGCCTCAGCCTGTTCTGAAAGAGCAGCAAGTTAAGGATGTTGCAACAACTACTGGACCTGGCAGTACAAGCCAGAGAGCCGAGAAAGAAAATGGACTAGGACAAACTGATTGGAAACCTTTGAAATGGAGCCGGTCTGGGAGCTTATCATCTTCTAGGGGGTCTGGTTTAAGCCACTCTAGTAGCTCAAAGAGTATGGGTGCTGAATCCATGGAGACAATAGCTGAGGTTCAAACAAAAATCCCTACACCTCTTCAGTCCCCTGCAGCAGATGCTACTACATGTGTTTCACCTGATGCTACAGCTCCTTCGGGTGAGGCAACTTCCAGGAAGAAGCCACGTCTTGGCTGGGGTGAGGGATTGGCAAAATTTGAGAAGAAGAAAGTTGATGGTCCCGAAGAATATGCCGTGAGTAATGGACTGGCTGTTAGTATCAATAATGGTGAAATATCACATTCTCATGTCATGAACTTGTCTGATAAGAGTCCAAGAGTTGTCCTTTTGTCAGATTGCGCCTCACCCTCTACTCCGTCTTCTGTTGGTTGTAGTTCTTCACCAGGTAAGATCATAGTTTTATTGCAATTCTAAGTAATATTTTTCTTCTCTTTTCCTTAATTTTTTATTTTTGATTAGTTACATGTCTGTCTGTTTCCGTTACTTAGGTAACACAGTCAAAGTGGTATGAGATTGAGATTTATATATTCAGTCATGCTAATAAGCGAGTGAGCATGCATTATCTAAGGATTTTATGTTGTGTTTATTTTTTAAATAGTTGGTGCATTTATTTGGGAAAACCTCGACCGGGCCTTTGAAGTGTGTATCGTGTAGGGTGAAGTGGTGAGTCTGTAGGTATTGCTTGATGGTGATCTTTTTACTGTCCCTGCACTGGCTATGTTTATTTAAGCTGTCTATTTACCATGATTAGATGAATATTATCTGTATCATTAGGTTTGTAATTTTCATGAATCTTATTCCTCAGCCGGTCACTATGTCAAGATCTTCATTGTAGAGTTTCCACCCACAGTTTCAGTCCAGTTATAGGACCCTCCATCTCTAGTTAGAGTTCAAATTGGGAGCCACGTATATAGTATATGCAGAGGTCCCCTGTGTTGCAGGTTTAGCAAAAAGTTATTTTGCTAGCATATGCAACAAAGTGTGATAATTGTTTTACCCCTTTGGGGTTGTCTCTATTCTTATGCTTCTTGGTCATGAGCATATAGCTTTACCAGCTTGCAAGGGATTTGGGTCCTTCAATGTGTTAATTGCTCTGTTTATATCTGTTATTTACTTATTTTCATGAATTACATGCATATAAAAACTGTTCTTTTTTTTTTTAATGCGTGCTACTCAATCAGTCCACTTCAATTGAATTGGTTCATCAATAACTTGCTTTCCCTTTTGATGAGTTGGCTATTTTCTTCTAATATCTTCGTTTATTGTAGGCTGTTTCTTCGAGTCACCTATGCCGTTTAAAAGAAAATCTTCTCATTTCTCTTATCTTTTGCTAAATTTACAGGTGTGGAGGAGAAAGAATCCATCAAGTCTGTTAATCTTAATAATGATGTGGCTAAATTAAGCTGCTCACCTAGTACTGCATCACATGATCACTATGATGGGCCAGCTTTTAATTTAGAAAATTTTGATCTCAGTTCCATTTCCAACTTAAGTTCTTTGATAAATCAGCTGGTACAGTCCTATGATTCAAGTACTACAGATAGTGTTTATGTGCAAACCTCTTCAATGAATAAGTTGGTTGTATGGAAGGATAATGTAACAAAAGCACTTGTAGTAACTGAATCTGAGATAGATTCTCTTGAAACCGAACTCAAGTCACTGGTTGTGAAACCAAGCAGTTCTCCTTGTCCTGCTTCTTCCAGTTCTCTTCCCTCAGATGGTCGCTTGGTACCTTATGAAGATCAAACTGCTATGGCAAAAGTTTCTTGCAGGCCACCTCCCCTGCAGGTTGTTTCATCTGGAGAGATGGTTACCGATAATAAGCAAGTTGCAGTAGAGGAGCTGAAAGATGAGGATTTTGATAGTCCAGGTACAGCTACATCTAAATTTGTTGAGGTTTCACATATGAGGGAGGACACCTTACATTCTCGGACAGCAGATGGTCATGGTTCTGTGGATTTGGATGTGAACAATTGCAGTAGCTCCAAATTTACGGATAATGGCATCAGTCACAAGAAATATTGTAATATTGAACTGGATATGGTTGATAGCTCTATAGAATGCTCGGCAGGTAGAAATGGACGTATGGATGTCAGTGATCATGAATCCATATGGGCTCACAATAAAGATTGTGCGAATAGAGCTCTGGAAGAGTTGTATAAGTCAGTGCCTTCCCAGATGCAGTTTGATGTTTCGACATTGAGTACATCATCTGTAAACAAAGATTTGTCGATGGTGAAGAAGAAATTCTTAACAAGGAAACGACTTCTCCAATTCAAAGAGAAGGTTCTAAGTCTCAAGTATAAGGTGTTTCGTCATTTCTGGAAAGAAGGCCGGGTGCTTTCTGTCAGGAAACTCAGGTTGAAGTCCCACAAGAAGTTTGACTTAGCTGGCAACAAAAAGAATCGTGCCTCCAGTCGCCCTCGAACCTCACTCTCAAGTAAGCTATTCTCTTTCTCTCTCCTTTTCTCCGTATTTCCATTACAGGTTTTTATAAATGTTCCTGTAATTTTCCATGCGTAAATTCGTGAGCTGCCACTATTCTCTGCATGTTCTAGCTTTTATATGTGGTTATAATTTGCCACCTTCATTTCCGTGCTAAGTGAATGTCTAATAATAGACCATGGTCTACATTCGTTTTGTTGACCTGACCTACCTAAAAATTTTCACGTGGTCAGGGAGTTCGCATTTGTTGTCTGTGATTCATGTCAGATCACTTGGGTATATTTGGAATGAACTATGGTTCTGAATGAAGAATGAACTTAGGAGATTAGTTCGTTTACCTTATTAGAGAAAAATCAAACATAATTCTCTAAATGTCCTGTGGAGATTTTGGATAGATCAATAGGTTTACCTCCTGTTTTGGTTGATCTTCATTGTGTTTTGAGCCTGGTATTTGCCCAATTTGCCCGAAGTTATATTAATTTATCATCTTTCTCCAGCAAGTTTCTGATCCATTACGTAACTCTCTAGAAAACAATGACAGTGCAGGCGATTGACTAAATTTTTTCCTTTGATGGAGCTTCAAGTCTCATTTAGCAGGGGTTTTAAAATTGGACTTTTTTATCTTCCTTTTTAGCCAAAGCATGAAGAATTCCTGAACTTTTTATGTGGATGCTGGTTATCCCCTATGCTGTCCATTGCTATGCAATCCTCCGTGTGCAAAAGAGAGATTTTGTGATCTTAATAATTCTAGACTATTGCTCTAGTGGATGGATACCTATGGTTGGTTTATTTGTTATACTCCAACTCGGGTAGCCTTATTTAATGCTTTAGTGTCTTACGCCAAACATTCTTGGGAAAGGGTAATGACAGAAGTTTTGGTCTTTTTTAAGTCTAAATTGTAGTTGTGATATTTGTATGGCATATGCGAACTTTGTCCTTGTGGTTTTCCTTGTCACAATTTCTTTGTTTTTTTAGTCATAACTGATTTCACAGTTGCCTCCTTAGTCCTTTTTAGATTTGATTTGAACTTGTGCATACTGCACCATGTTGCTCCTTTGCCTAGATGTTGCCGCCGAATATCCTTATTTGCCTTGGGCAAATCTTTAAAATTGCGACTTTCCTCTATTAACTACTCTTAACCAGTGTGAATTCAGTTAATTTGTATCTGATGAGACGTGCCTGACAATTCCATATAATGTTTGCAGGCGGGAGCTCTCAAACAGTACCTGCAGATGAAGTCATTGAATTCGTTAATAATTTACTTTCAGAGATGCCAACAAAGCCCTGCAGGAGTAGTTTGAAGATGCCAGCTCTTATTTTGGACAAAAAAGAAAAGAAGCTGTCGAGATTTATTTCAGATAACAGTTTGGTGGTAGATCCTTGTGCTGTTGAAAAAGAAAGGTCCATTATCAATCCGTGGTCAGCTGAGGAAACCGAAATGTTCATTGATAAACTTGCGACGCTCGGGAAAGATTTCAAGAAGATTGCTTCTTTTCTGGAAAATAAAACTACTGCAGATTGTGTTGAGTTTTATTACAAGAATCACAAGTCTGAATTGTTTGAAAGAGCAAGGAAGAAGAAGCCAGATTCTATGAAGCAGCAAAAGCCCCAATCAACAACATACATGGTTGCATCGACAAAGAGATGGAATCGTGAAACAAATGCTGCTTCCCTTGATATGCTCGGTGCTGCTTCTGCTATTGCAGCTACTGTTGAAGATGGCACAGAAGTTCTTAAAAAGTGTGCATCTAGATTCTCATCTGCTCCAAGTTCTTACAGAACTTCAAAAAGTGAAGATGATCCGTTGCAAAGGGAAAATAGCCTGGATACATACACTAATGAGAGGGAAGCAGTTGCTGCAGATGTTCTGGCTGGTATTTGTGGTTCCATATCATCCGAGGCCATGAGTTCTTGTATCACGAGTTCCGTTGATCCTGGTGATGGTTGTCAGGATTGGAGGTATCAAAGACTTGGGTCTTCCGTAAAGAGGCCTGTGACTCCTGAGGTTACCCAGAGTATTGATGATGAGTGTTCAGACGAGAGCTGTGGGGAGATGGGTCCTGCTGATTGGACTGATGAAGAGAAATCGGTATTCATTCAGGCAGTGTCATCTTTTGGCAAGGATTTTGCATTGATATCACAGGCGGTGAGGACAAGGACCAAGGACCAGTGCAGGTTATACTACAGCAAGGCAAGGAAGTGCCTTGGTTTGGATACGATTCAACGTGAATCTAGAGGGGCGGACTCTGGTGATATTAACGGAGGGAGTAGTGACGTTGAAGATGCTTGTGATGCAGAGGCTGGCTCAGGAATTTGCAACGAGGGTTCAGGGTCCAAGATGGAAGAGGATCTTCCACCTTGTAATGGGACATTGGATCCTGCATCTGATTTGAAGACTGAATTTATGATAGAGGACCAAACCAATGTACCTAGCAACTCTGATTCTGTGGCTGTCGAACGAGTTATAAAAGGTTCACCCCCGGTTTATACTCAGATGGATGATAAGCTAGTTGCTGACTTGAGTATTGATAAGGAACCAATGCAGGAACTTGGGACCGGAGATATGTCTTCTAATACAGATCCTATTTCTCCCAAAGTGTTGTGTGAGGCTGAGAAGAGAGCTTTGGCAGGTGTCTCTGAGGGGCAAAGTAGGGAAGAGAGTGAAGGACACCATCTTTTGTCTCCTGATGCCAATTCAAATGAGAAATTTGACGAAATAAATGCCAACTCTAGTGAAAGTGCTGTAAGCTGCACAGTAAATGAGGTGAAGTCCGATCCTTGTCTTTCTCACCCATCTATTGGTGCAAGTTCTTCGTTGCAAACTGAAGATGTCTCTGAATCGCGGAAGAGGGTTGGCCTTGAAACCTGTTCTGTAGAAAAATCTCGTGTGTTGCCGGTGCAAGAGAATGGTCAGTTAGACTCGATGAAATCATCAACACTGTTCTCTGTGCCCATCAAATATCAGAGAAGTCCACCTCATAGTTCTTTATCAGCTAGTGGAAGCAGTAGGGTCTATAATAATCATTCTCAGAACGTTGCACTGTCAGATCCAGTTGAATCCTTGCAGATTCTTAGGGGGTATCCAGTTTCTGTCCAATCCAAGAAGCAGATAAACTCTGATCTTACTTACAAAAGATCGACTCCTCTTCAAAATGTCCCAAAACAGGATGGAATTTTACATTCGGACCGGTTCTCTCTCAAAAAGTGTAGTGCTCCAGTACATCTCTCAAGCATCCCGGAGATTCATTTTGCATCCAAAGAACCGAGCAAGGATCATTCTAGACCCCAATCATCTGGCTCCTCTGATGTTGAGCGACCTCCAAGAAATGGCGATGTGAAACTATTTGGTAAAATTTTGACATCTGCACAGCCAAAAGCAAGTTCCGTGGAGCAAGATGATAATGCTCATAGACCAAGTGTCCAGTCTTTGAATTTAAGGCTGAATGTAGATCGTAAAGTGAGCTCTGATTCTGCCCAGTCAAAGTTTGACAGTAGTAATTTTATGGGGGCTGAGAATGTCCCTGTCCGAAATTGTGGTTTTTGGGATGGGAACAGGATTCAGACTGGCTTCTCTCAGTTACCTGATTCAGCACTTCTGTTAACCAAGTACCCTGCTGCCTTTAGTAACTATTCCATGCATGCTATGAAATTGGATCCTCCATCTTCTTCTGGTGTGTCCATGTTCTCAGGCAACAATGGTGTAGAAAACTATTCGGTTTTAAGGAACCGGGAGGTGCAGCCGTTTACAATTGATATGCAAAGGAGAATGGGGTTTGATATGATTTCTGGAATGCAACAACAGTCCAGAGGCATGAATGTGGTTGGTGGAAGAGGAGTTGTTTCAAATGGTGTCTCTGATCCGGTGGCAGCCATGAAAATGCACTTTGCCAACGCCTCAGAACAATTCAATCTGCAGAACGGGAACATCCTCAAGGAGGATGAGACATGGAGAAGTAATGGTGATTTAGGCAGGTAGTAGAGCAAGCAACACAGCTGCTGCGGCAAAACTTCTTATTTTGTCGTGTCTGTATAATAGTAGCTTAATGTTTTTAACTCAGCGATGATAGGGTGGTGGGCAGTTGGGTAGAGTTATTTGATCTTTCCTTCTTTTTAATTTATTTATTTTCGGTTTTGTTTTTGTCAGACAGAAGAAGAGAAGATTTGTTAGATGGTGTACTGTTTGCAGGGGTGGTGTATTTGTTGTATTTGGTAAAAATACACAAAATAATGTGTTAGAGAATTTGGTAGAGTTTAAAAGAGTAACTTATTTCTTCCCTCTGTTCTCTTGTCCTGTGCTTATAATTTTAATCCATCTTCTTCCCTGGTTCACTCTTGTATTGCTTTTTGCTTCTTTCTTCATTTGCTGCAGCTCTTTTGCCTTTTCTTATTAGTCCCTCAACTTAATCTCGGTTCGGTTCATATTGATTTATTTGTATTCTTTTATTTAGGTCTGTTTAGAGTTTTTTTTAGGTGAATGAAGTAGAGGTGTAGTATTTTTCTGCACTTGTACAAGTAGATGATACCTGTAGAAGTAGAAGAGGCTGGTTTTTTTCTTCTTCTGAGTTATCGCGAACGGTATTATATGGTGATTTAAATGGTGTTACTGTTCTATATGTATTATTACGATATGGTATACCATACCGTATTAAACATTTAGACATCATGTGGTACTACTGGTGTGAGAGATGCCGGAGATGGATCCCTTACAAGCTTTTGACCAGTAATCATGCCAATGATTATAAATGTGAAACTAAGACAGATAGATAGATGTGCTGTGTCCTGTTACCGTTGTTTTAAGGTGACAGAAGACGTGTCAGAAGAGAAGACAAAAGTGTTGTATTCGTCGTATTTTAAGACAGACATGTGATAGCTGGTAGTAATGGTGGGTGGGACACCTAAAACGTGACTTGGTCTTGTTGCTGAAGCTGTGTTTTTAAGTAGTTTCCAGATCTTTTGATTTGATTTGGTTTTTGCCATTGCTCTCATTGGATTAGAAACTCAACTAGTCAACTGTTTTACCTAATCCCATTTATTTTAATCTTCATTATGTCTGCAAATATCTTCTCTTACCAGCCAGTCTTCTTTGGTCTTTATCTTTATCTTCTATCTGGAGGGAGGGAGGAATATGCCTGTGTATTCATACACTGGAATGTTAAGTTTTGGGTTCCGGGAGGCGCGTCACGCGTGGATCTCTTGGTATGATATCGTACTTGGAAATCGGTAGAATCGGAGTATTTGCGATAGAGAAACATGTGATGAGTGGAAGCTTGAGTGGATGGAGGAGGTGGTATGATTTTGCACAAGAAAGTGTGTAAAAAAAGAAGTTTTGAGAAGCATGGTGTTGTTAATGTTATGAAACAAGAATAGCAGCAATGTTGTAGGTATGAATGAATGGGCTAATTAAAAGAGGATGAGATGAGTTAGGTGGGGAAATGCAACAGAAAAGTTGAGATGAGATAACAAGAATCTGGTGCTTCATGCTCCTACACTAAAGTATGATTGACATTTTCTATCATCAAATCAAATAAACAAATGAAAAGATTAAAAAAAGAAGAAGATATTTTAGGGTCCAATATGTGGGCAACTATGAGATTTTTCAGTATCTAGTTTTGTGGTGGACATGGAGTCTATACATTACATGCTTTGTATTCCACGAAATATGAGTCCGAAGGCTCCGGAAAAGATTTTCGATATTATATTCTTACCCACATACGTACAGCGCCTCGAGTCTAATAAGCATACCCATGCGGCAATCCAAGCAATATACAGTGAATTTTAGGATCTAAAAGAAAAAACTACGCGTGTAATTTTAGAGTCGAGGAGGCTATACGGAGGGGATAAAAGGTCCGAAAACCTGAAATATATATATTTTCCTACTCTAAGCTTAACGATTAAAAGGGTCGTGCACTTTCTTTCGCAAAATGAGACGGTCGAAAAAAGTCCAACTTTCCTCCAGATTTGTGGGCTATAGCGCATGAAAATGAGCCCGAAGGCTCCGGAAACGATTTTCAATATATTGGTCTTACCCACACCCGTACAACGTCCCGAGTCCAATAAGCCTACCCGTGCGGCCATCCAAGCACTATGAATTGAATTTTAGGACATAGAAGGAAAAACTACGCGTGTAATTTTAGTGTCGGAGAGGCTATGAGGGGGGGGCAAAAGTGCCGGAAAAATGATAAAATATAATTTTTAGATTCTAAGTTTACCAATTAGAAAGGCCGTGCAATT
>JAYMSL010000254.1:0-27500 GCA_036897195.1 Plantago coronopus
ACTCTTCTTCTTTTTCTTAACCTCGTCTATAATCTCATTTGCAATAACGACCCCGTCCAAGATATTGCGCTCCCCTACAAAAGCAGACTGATTCACAGAGATAATATCATCCAATACTGGAGCAATTCGTTTGGCCAAAGTTTTTGCCAGAATTTTACTTCCCACTGGTTTCATCCCAAAAGATATTAATCCATTACACAAACCCGTTTTCCTTTAAAAATATGTAGTGCATTTAGTAGTTTACAACTTCATACATGTACCTAAATTAGTTACCACTTTTTTTTATATAATTTTTTTATTAGTATGGTATATGAATAAATTGTGGTTAAAGGAATTTAAAACAACTAGCTAATAATAAAGTTAATTAATAAGGTACAAATGAAGTGCCGATACTTAGTTGTAATGATCAGTTCACTAATTAATCGAAACCTAATCTTTTAGTTTGGTGTTGATACAATTATACATATAACATAAATTAGGCATGTTACCGGTCTGAGATTATCTGCTTTGAACTAGAGCCAACACAAAAAAAAAAATTTACGTGTGAGTTACCACTAACATACTATTTAATGTGTCAATTACTATTACATTTTACAAAGTAAATAAATAACCATTATTTTTTTTTGGTAAATAAAGAAATTAAAAAAGGACACAAGTCCCTCAAGTGCTAAGTCTATCTATTACAGTAAAAGAAGACATATCCGGTGGCTCCTCTTCCAGCCAGCTCTCTTCTGCCACTATTCCGGGAGGCGCGTGGCCTGCAAGCCAGTCAGCACTGGCGTTCGCCTTCCTTGATACCCATCTGAGCTTTACCTCCCAAGGTTTCTGCAAAAGATCCTGGCAAGTCTTCACCAAATCTTCCAATTCAGGTGTGCAAACTTCTTCCCCTTTGATTAAGCTGTAAGCTTGGGCTGAATCCGTCTCGATTTCCAGTCGATGAAGTCGCCTCTCCCAGGCCAATTGAAGCCCGCTTGCAATTGCAGTCAGCTCCGCCCCCGTTATGGCCGTAAAGGGGATCCGGAAGGCATAGCCCCCTATCCATTGACCCTCCTCATCTCTCAAGATTCCACCAACTCCGCAGAAGGTATGATCAAGCTTTAAGCTGGCATCAACATTGAGTTTTGTCCAACCCGATTTGGGTTTTTGCCATTTCTCAATCTTGGTTTTGCTGACTCGTTTCCTTCT
This sequence comes from Plantago coronopus, assembly GCA_036897195.1. Classification (NCBI taxonomy): domain Eukaryota; kingdom Viridiplantae; phylum Streptophyta; class Magnoliopsida; order Lamiales; family Plantaginaceae; genus Plantago; species Plantago coronopus. Next base: position 1,186 of record JAYMSL010000254.1, read on the forward strand.
GCCTTCAATTAGGTCCGAGCTCAATTGGTCAATCAGAAATTTGGCATGTCTGATGTTATAAGCTTCCCCCCGAAATGTGAATTCGTTTCTGGATCGCCAAATTACCCAGATGATAGCCGCAAAGAGTAGGGGCCAAAGGTGAGGAGCTGTTGCTTTGTTGACTTTGTCCGCCTTGAGGTTACTTTCCAGCCAATCTCTGTCTGGTAAACTGGCATCAAGTCGAATTTGGTCCTCCGTAAGGTACGTTTTCCAAATGGCAGAGGTAGCAGTACAATGTCGAAGGAGATGTATCACACTTTCGTCCTGAGTTTTGCATTGTACGCACCTTGCAGAGTTGCAAAGTCTTCTCCGAAATCTGAGGGTGTTGGTAGCTAGTCGACCCTGCACTGCTAGCCAAACAAAATGTCTGAGCTTGTTACTGATCGGAAGTTTCCAAATCCACTTCAAGCTACGTCGGTGCCCTGGTAAGTACTCCCGTTCCTTTTGCAGAGACTTATAAGCCGATTGGCATGTAAACTTGCCATTCGCCGTTTGAGTCCAGATAAGGCAATCTGGGATATCTGAAGTTTGCATCTGAGATTGCATAAGTTCTGTCTGCAGGCTCTCCGGAACCGGTGTTGCTAGGACTGAAAAGTCCCAGCTTCCATCACTCGCAAGGACTTGATGTAACCGCACTTTAGCATCCGCTGGGTATACTCTTTGGACCAGATCTTCCAGAGGTTTCTCTTTGTACCATATATCATGCCAAAAGGATATTTGAGTACCTGTGCCTATTTTCCATTTCATGTATGATTTAAACAAGTTGTAGCATCGCAGAACTCCTTTCCATGTATGACTGTTTCCTGCCTTTGCAATGCATCGAGACATCGTGTTATCCTTTAAATACTTAGCCTGCACAAGCTGGAACCATAAAGAATCATCACCAGCTGCTGTCTTCCATGCTAGTTTAGCCAGTAGAGATTGATTCGTCATCCGCGCCTCTCTTATCCCCAACCCACCTTCTGATTTGGGTAAGCAAACTCTGTTCCAGTTCACTAAATGCAATTTCCTTTCCGCTGGGTCATTACTCCACAGAAACTTCCGATTAAATTTGTCCAGCTTGTTGCATAAATCTTCACTCATCCAGTGTGACTGCATAGAGTAGATTGGTACCGCCGCCGAGACTGCCTGAACTAGTGTAGCCCTGCCTGCTAGGGATAATAGTTTAGTCTTCCAGCCACTCAGCTTAGACATAATCTGATCCAAAACTGCTGAGTGTGTCGCCTTCGTTACACGTCCATGTTGCAATTGAACACCCAAGTATTTGCCAAGCCGGTTTGTTCTCTCGTATCCAAGAATATTACATATATCTCTCTTGAGGCCTGTCCCTCCTTGCTTTGAAAACCAGATTCTGGATTTCTGTGGCGAAACCCTTAACCCTGATGCCTGACAGAAATTATTCAGCACACCCTTGATGGCCTTAGCCGTATTCATTGTAGCCTTGCCCATTAGTATCAAGTCGTCTGCGAAAAATAGATGGGAGAGGCCAGGTCCGTTTCGACACGGGACGACAGGACTCCAGCATTTATCTTCTACTGATTCCATTATCATGTACGATAGACGTTCCATACATAATACGAAAAGATATGGGCTCAAGGGGTCCCCTTGGCGCAAGCCGCATTGATGCTGAATAGAGTCAAGTGCTTCTCCATTCCATAAAATTCTTGTAGAAGCACTGCGAATACAATTCATAATCAACTCCACTAAACTTGGTGGAAAGTTGAAGGCATTTAAAGTACTCTCCATGAAGTCCCAATTTATCTTGTCGTAGGCTTTCTCTAAGTCGAGTTTGAGAATCATACAACCGGTTTTATTCTTCCTCTTGGCACGTAGGGAGTGTAACACTTCTTGGATTAAAAAGATGTTATCTTGAGTACTTCTACCCTTGATAAAGCTTGATTGCGTAGGTGAAACAATATTCGGCATTATCTCCCGTAGACGAATTGTAATACACTTTGTAACCAGCTTATACAACACATTACACAGGGAAATAGGACGATATTGTGACATTAAGACTGGGTGTTGTACCTTCGGAATTAGGCAGAGGTACGCTTGGCACAAATCCGCCTCCATCTTCCTATCTTCGAATACTTGCACCATGAATTTCAGCAGGGAGTCCTTCACCCAAGCCCAACCCTTCTGGTAAAATATTGCTTGAAGACCATCTGGCCCGGGGGCCTTTAAAGGGGCTGTTGCCCACACAACCTTCTTTAATTCGCCAATTTCCAGCCGCTGGCTAAGTCCTCCAGATTCATCCGGGCTCAACCGTACCTGGTACCGCGAAATTGGAAGACACAAGAGGTCCCCTTCTTCTAAGTTTCCTGTGAATAGGTTACTGTAGTACTCTACCGCATGCTGCCGTAGGATCGAGTCATCTCTTACCCATTCATCATCTATTTTGAGCTCCACAATCTTGTTTCTCCGTCTTCTTGCTAAAGTAGAATGGTGGAAGAACTTTGTGTTCCGTTCTCCATCCGTAATCCACTTAACTCGGGACTTTTGGTGCCAAAAAGTTTCCTCGCGTCGTAGAATCGTGTTGTACAGCTCAATAAGTTCATGCTCCAGGTCGATGAGGTAGGGGTCAAGATTCCCTTGTATTCGCTGAATACCTCCAAGGCGCGCCAGGATCTTCTTTTTTTCCGCAAAGATGTTACCAAAGTGAGTTTTATTCCAAGGGAGAATAACACCAGGGATCTTTTTTATGGCTTCCACTATATAATCTTCTCCTGCCCAGATTCCTTTCAAGACTTCCTCGCAACCCGGATCCGAAAACCACATGGCTTCGAATCGAAACGGCTTCTCCGCCGGTGGTGAAAGCCCCTCACAGTCAACCAAAATTGGACAATGATCCGAATGTGTGCGTGGGAGATGAGACACGACACTATCCGGAAACTTCTCAATCCAATCGGTATTTCCAAGAGCACGGTCAAGCCTTTCCTTTATATTTGCACTAGCACTGAACCAAGTATACTTTGAGCCATGATATCCAAGATCTTGTAAGTTACAAGTCTTAATAACCCGCTGGAACTTTTCCAGCCTTCCAATAGCCGCTTGTCGTCCACCAAACTTCTCGTGGGAGAAAGCAATTTCGTTGAAATCTCCCAATACGAGCCATGGGACAGAAATCACCCGAGAAATCTCCTCCAGCCGATTAAATATTCGAACTTTTGCCGCCTTGTTTGGTTTCGCGTAGATGCCGGATACCAACCATCTATCTTCACGAACCGGACCAATAACAGCATGTATACCTTGATCCTCAACGAGAGTAACATCAACAATAATATTATTCTCGTTCCACAAAAGCCAAATACCTCCCGACATACCGTCCGTTGGTGCTATTTCAAAGTTAGAGAAACCAAGGGTAGGAGCAATTTGCTCAGCAACTTGACTGGATACTCTAGTCTCCAATAGAAAGACCACATGTGGTCTATGAATTTGAACCAAATCCTTAAAATTACGTCGAAAATTTTCATTACCCGCGCCTTGACAATTCCATGAAATTATCTTCATTGGGATACGATGTAATTGGATAGGATCAACGGGGTTCTCAATTTCGCCCCCCAAGCATGTCAAAATCACCTGGGACAGTGAGTCCCGAGTTAAAGTCTCCTGTCGGAGTTTCTCCCATTCCGTCAGGTTGATTTTCTGCCAGCTCACCCTGTCCTCGGCTTCCGCTGGAACTGTCCTGGTCATCATCTTTACTTGCCAGATCGTAGACGGGATTTGTGTAATGGTTACCATCCGTTCGAACGAATCTGTTCGTAATATCTGTGAGGGTCCCCGAAACGGAATTACTTGTGTGTTGAACGGAGGGTCCTCCACCCAAACTGCTACCCAATTGCCGTCCTGGAATATGATCTCGATGTTGTTTGGATCGACTCCCTCCATCATCTCCAAGTCGACTACTTGTTCCATCTTTCTGATTCTGGTTCTTTTCTGTACTCTGTTCTCCTAGTGCATTAAACATATTCGTACAGAAGCTAACAATTGGATTCTTAGGGTTGCTTGAAATTGGGCCTTTGGGCTGTTGGCCTTTGGGCTGTTGGGTCTTGGACTTGTGTGCTGATCCTGCCTTCTTGCCTTGGTTTTGGTTGCCATAGTTAGGTAAAACTCTTTTACCATTGTTTGCCACCGATTCAGTCGGTTTCTCGCTTTGTTCAACTGGCTCGGCTGCTGGCTTATCTCTAACCGGGTTCAACACCGGTTCGGCCTGATTCTGCATGGGCCGGTTCGGGTCAGACTGCATAGGATGCAGATTGGGGTTTCTGCGCAGCAGAGAGTAATCCGGCGGCGGGGCGGGAGCCTCCTTCGGTTGTTTCTGGATTTTCTTCTTTCGTGAAACCGTCATCCATTCTCCAAATTCCTTCTTCTTAGCCATTTGCATCAACCAATCTGCACCCTCTTTCAAGTTCGCAGCGGCTTCCTCCTCCGTAGGTTGCGGGTTTGTGTGCACTGGTTTGTGTGGACAGTCTGCAGTCACATGTCCAACTCGGCCACATGTATAGCACAAGGAGGGGAGATTCTCATACACCACCTGGTACAATTTCTCACCAATCATCACACCCAACTCCAAGGGTTCGGCAGTGTTAACTTGTACGCAAAATCTAGCATAACGACCTCTCGTGGCTTGCGCAGTACAACCATCATATTTGATGGGATCTCCAATACAACCCGCAACCGTTTCAATCACAGATTCATGGAACCATTCCATCGGGAGGTTAATCACTCGTACCCATGTGATAGCAGTCTCAATTTTGTCTTTGTCGGCTTCAAAGTCCGGAACCCACTTTCGAACAGATAAGAAACTACCGGCTAGTTGCCATGGCCCTTCCGTCAGTATCATCTCCCTCTTTACCGACGAAAGACCTTTCACGCAGTAGCATCCGTTTCCTAAATCCATAAGCACAAATTGTCCTTGTAATTTCCACATCGTGTCCAATTTTGTCAACAAAGTCGGGTAATACCATGGTTTTCCATGAATCTTGACAATTATAGTATCATTCCATGGACTCAGAATCTTCTCCTTCAAAGCGTCCGCTATGATAACCTGCTTGAATGGTCGTTCAGCAGAGGGCGGGTTCACCTTCATTTGGTCGCGTTCTGCTTGTGTTTTCTCACGATTGACTTTGACATCAAGCGGCTTTGGTGGCGGGGTGACCTTACTTGCGTAAGATGCGGGATTCCGGGAAGTTGGCATTGGGGGTTGCGCAAACTGGTTCGTATTCGGATCTGGTGTGTTATTCATTGATCTGGGGCGTTTGTTACGAGCGTCGCCGCTCATAACGGTGGTGGCAATGGCTGACGGCTGTTTGGTGGACGGCGGGGGTGTAGAGCATCTAGGGTTTTTTGTACGTATATAGTGCGAGGCTTTTTGGAAGTGACAATCACTTCCAAATACTAGCATTAACTATCAATAAATAACCATTATTAATACTCACTTGACCGTTAAAAAAAAGGCTTATTTGGAGATTGGTGAAGAGAATCTCTTTCCTGTAAAGGTTTTTGAGCTAAGAGATTATTTGAGCACTTGTTGGGATAACCCACTTCTTACACTCATTGTGAAACTATACTATTTTGGGAAAGAATGAATTACTCTGTCTATAATTTACAATTTCCATAATTTGAAAGCAAATCTTGTTCATCATGAAATCGATGGTAAGTGTCACGTTCAGGAGTATGCAGGTTTGTAGAATACACATTTATAAACACCCTGAGATTCCATTTTCGTGTCGAAAGTTGCTTTATTTGGGTGTAAACAAAGGTTGAGAGATAGATTTGTTAATTAATGAATAATAATTGTAGTTATATAAGATACCCGCCCCGCCCGGGCCGGCCCTAAAAGTTGTTAAATTAAGATGTAGGCTATGATTAGTTAAATAGTTTCATGTGGCCGTACATAAATATAAAAATGACAGGAGATAACAAGATAACATGGACCAGCGTGGTCTCTCTGACACAATAGGCCCGCAAAGTTGGCTGATAAACAAGCAGCACTCAGGCACCAATACTTCATCTTAACCCCACTTGTATCATTCTTAATCACATTTTAGTCGCTAACAAATCCCCCATATCATTCTACACCTATCTCGGATCCTCTCAACTCAAAATTCAAACTCTATTCTTCAGATTTACCCTAACTTTACCATGTCCCATTTTATAGTTATAAACATTTTTTTTGAAAAAAAAAACTTTTAAAAACACACACATTAACCTTTAAGACTTTTATAAGTACGACTGGATACTGATCTAAGATGTCATGATCACAAAGTATTTTCTGATAAGATATGGACTAATGATCAAGAGGAAAGCTTCGTTTAATTCATCTTAAATTCAGCTATGTTAATTTCAATTTAGTCACGTTCACTCTACCAGTTCAGTTTTACCTAGTTAATTGAATTTGTGTACCCCGTTTTTTAGATCATGAAGACATACTAAAGAAAGTAGCGGACTTGCATTGTCTTGACTATGTTTCTTCCAGTTTGTTTAGTTTCTTTTGGACTATGGATAGTCTTATCTTGATTTTATTGTTACATACCTCAAGTATTTTACCGATAAGTTTTGGTTAGATTAGAGTTTTTTAGGCGAATTAGACATAGACAAAACATAATATACTCTCTTTAACCAACTGGAGTCTCGCTTAATGCTTATCATAAGTTATTTGTAATTAAGTAAGTGTTCGTTTTACATCAATTTAAGACTTGAATCTTAAACTGATGATTTCTTATAGGTCCTCTTAAGCAATGTTTCGTAACATTAAACAATTGGAGAGAGTTCCTTTTGTCTTCCTAAGATTCGATATTACATGACGTGTTTTTATATGTAACAACTTCCAACCCGAACCTTAAGTATTCTTCTACTAGTTGCACATTCAACTTCATTAACACTTGATCACATGAATAATCATTTACATGACTTAAATAGTGAAGGGAACACGTAGTGTGATAGAAACCAATTGCAGATAAACAAGGTAAATGGACTAAGCAAGTAGGAATTGCTAGAAGGACACCATGCCACTAGAGAGATCCCATTAATTTCCCTCCTCCTCTCTATGCATGTGTCTCTCTCATACAAAATCACATATACATATTATTAAAAGGAAAAAAGGAAAAAAGGAAAAAGAAAGATATATAGTTTGTTTGAAGATTGATTTGGGTGAAGCTAGGTAGGTCTATATATATATATAGTAGGAGTAGTAGTAGTATATTTAAAAAGAAACATAGCCCACTGCTTTCTCCCATGCACTTGTCTTGATCAGGTCCAACACAAGTCCTTAAGTGTTTAGCAAATTCACATTTGTTGATGCTTCCCTTATCTCTCTGTCCCATAACTTGTCCCTCTACAGTTATCCTTCTCCCTTCATTTAAGTAACCCCATTTCCCATACTCAAATCATCAACACTCACTCCTCTTCAACCAACACACATACACAGAAACACTACTACTCATCATTTCCACTTCTGAGTTCATTTCTGACTCATTCCTTTCTTCTTACAACTCCCAACTAATTACAACACCACACCATCTCATTTTTATAACACTACAATCCAACAACAACAGCAACTTAATCATCAACATTCAACACAATGTCTAGCAGAAGATCACGTTCCAGGCAGTCAGGTGTTTCCAGGATAAGCGACGATCAGATCGCTGATCTCGTCTCCAAGTTGCAGAGACTTATCCCCGAGATCCGTAACAGACGTTCCGACAAGGTTATAACCTACTCCTCCATTTATATACTCCAACTTGTTCTTTTTCTTACTACTACTACTCTTCTATTTTCGTTTTATCGTATTCTAGTTGAAATGTATTAATTTTTTTTTTAAAAAAAAAACTATTATGTGGCCTGTGTTTTATCTTCAAAGGATAGATAAGTATACGGTCACACACACAAAGGGCTCCCATAACCTCAATTAATTCGAACCTTGTGATTGTGGGACTTTGCTGTTCCCTGAGACAGCGAAACGGATTTTGTGCTAGTTAGCGTCAAAGTGTGTGTTCTATAAAATTTACGGTATCCCAACAAACATTTTTTGAAGTGATAGTGTTGCCAAAATCATTAAAATACAATTAGTTCCGGTACAAGAAATTGGACCAAAAGTGACACATTTTGACTAACATGCTTATTTCACGCAAGTAAGTTTGGCCTAAAGTACTCTTACTGCTACATTTGGTTATATATAGTTCGTTTTCAAACTAATTTAGATGACAATATTAAACAATAACTAACATTCAGTACTGCTGAATTTGTTGGTCAGGTTTCGGCGTCAAAGGTGTTGCAGGAGACGTGTAACTACATTCGGAACTTGCACCAAGAGGTGGACGATCTGAGCGACCGGTTATCGGAGCTTCTCGAGTCGACGGACAGTGACAGTGCGCAAGCCGCAGTAATTAGGAGCTTGCTAATGTGAAAGAAATCAAAGTAGTTGAGCAGCAGCTTTAATATATGCTTCTTCTTCTTCTTGTACCATTTCGTCTCGTATGTTGTCGTTTGTCGACTAGGGTTTGGTTACTAGCCAACTTTTGTAACTTGGGGGCTCATATTGTTATAATATCATCGTCCCTCTAGCTATCTATAAATATTTTTCGCTCATATTGTTATAATATCATCGTCCCTCTAGCTATCTATAAATATTTTTCGCTTAATCATATTAATTAATTATTAGACTTTTTAAAATATTTTTGCCTAGCTATTTTCTTGATATCAATAAAAAGGCCTTTCTAATCCTTCTATCTTACTATATATCTAGCTAGCTATAGCAGCTAAACTCCACTTCCAAAGTTGTGGGTGCATTACATAAGCCTATCAATTTCGCTAAAGTATCTTTTTTTTTTCTTTAATCATTATGAGGATGATCTGTTTATATGGTTAGTTTGTTTAATTGGCTGAAATAGGCTGTTAGCATGGCACTAAATCTAGTCATTAGATGTAGTATTATTGACTAATGAATCTTGTAGACCCATGAAAAAGTGCTAAAGTGCTAGAAAAAAGTGCTAAAGTGGAGTAATTAAATTGGGTGTTAACAACGGTTAAGTACGTACCTGTTCGAAAATGTTCTTTTCTTGTAAAGAGCTAGGGACTAATTTTGTTATAATCTTTATTTATTTAAGTAATTGAGCAAGTTGGAAGTATTATATATATGATTCTGATCAATTCAAGAGATCTATGGACGTTGCATACATAGTGAAGAATCGAGAAATCTTTTGTTGAAAAGGACAGTTGCAAATATATTGAAGCACAAGTACACAGTTGTTTTTGGCTCTTCTAGCTTAATCTACATCTACTTGGTGCTATTTAATCATGATTTACCTAAGTAAGCTAGCTAAGTAACGAACTACTTGTTCATTTATAACACTATTTAGCTTGCTTGCTTGATTTGTTACTAACACTTGCTCATTTGTGTTAATCATTGCTTTCACAGGCAAAGATAGACTATCAGAATGACGTAGAGAACACACGAACCACAACAAATAGTGCTTAATTAAGATGAAAATATGTGAGACTCTAGATAATGCACTATTATTGGGAAGATGATCCAAAAAGAAAAAAAATTACACAAACTTGAACTGAACTGAACTAATTAGAAACTTAACAAATTTGAATTTAAGATGAAGTGGACAGAGCCTAACTAGAAGAACTACGTGTATATAGGGATGTCAACGGATCATGATCCCCTCAAATCCGTCTAGGATCCGTTCACGATCCGTTTCATTTTTCCATTAAAAACAAGCATGCGTTTAGGTTTGGGTTAACACCTCTGCGCTCCCAACATCCTAACCTATTTAACCATATTTAATTTCTTTTTTTTTTTTGATGAAGCAGATCGTGAACGGATCCTGGACGGATTTGAGCGGAACATGATCATCCCTACGTGTATATAAGGATACACATGATCTCTCAATTGGTGGGAAAAAAAAGATTGGTGAGGAACCGGTACATAGTTGTCAATGATATGTTACCCGATCTAATTGCCCAAGTATAAAAGTATCCAATCAATTATAGTCGAGTGCATAATTTGGATTCTTTTCGGGGTTATATAGTTCTTACCAAGAACATCTCTAGTGGACTAGCAACATAGACTACCCTAGAACTTTGGGTAGGCTAGAATTTCACCGCTGAAGCTTGATTAGGAGTGAATTGCCACTTTGTACTCCCTGCTAATTCTGTATTACCCCTTTTTTGAGTCGGACATACTAGAAGAAGGGTAGGATCAGGACCCTACTCTTCTAAATCCCTAAAGAATCCATGTTTGTTTGTCACTTTAATTTGATGTCGTGATCTTTGTAATAGGTTTGTTCTAGCTCCCCGCATTGTGCAATGGTCCCTTGGGAGGAGATTTTTATTTTCTTCCTTAAGTGAATTAATCCCGCACCTAGAACTCGGGGTGAACGTGGTGTTCCTACTTACTTTACTTTTGACAGAAAAGTTGAAAGTGGTCTCTTATGTTCAGGTATTGAGCCAACCTTCTTGTGACATTTTGTGGTTTGGTTGAACAGGTACACTCAGGCGATTTTCAGTGCATTGTGTGGCATTGGGCTAATTGTTCGTCCGGTTGTATTTGGCCGCGATTATTGTGGGTTTTGGTGGGCTTAGGGTTTCTTTGGGTGAACTGCAGTTTAGTTTGTCTTTTTGTACTTCATGTCCAGGTTCTCACTTGGTGGTTACTTATCTCTATATATAGGTTTGGTGAGCCTAGTTTCTTTAGGCATTTCGAGGTTGAAGGATTTTGGTTTGGTTTATACAGTGACCTCCCACACAGGTTTTATGCTACACCTCGTATATTGTACTTTCTCACCTTTTCTAGGAGGTTTTGGCGAGGGTCGTGATCAGGCTAATGTTTTATATACTTTATGGGCTAAACGTTGTTCGACTCTTCTTAAGAATTTTCTTGTCACGATTCCCAACCACCTCCTTAGAAAGGTGATTTTCGGCGGCTGTATTTAGATTGGCGTTTCAAAAAAAAAAAAAAAAGAGGGCATAATTACTCAGTTATTAGATAAGCCCATTTACATGCAGGCCCAAATAATGTTACACTAGAGGCCCCAGACGATAGCAAACCAATTGGCTCAATTAGTGTTATTATTTGGCCCAATTAGCTCGATTTGTGTGATCCAGGTCCATTCTAAGCAACAAATGATTCCTGAGTCCAGAACCTGGATTCATGAAATGCAAATTTCCGTGTTCCCTTTCTATGGTCAATTTCTCCGGCCTCACTCAACCGAGCCACGAGCCACATTCACATGGTGAACTTTAAGTAAATCTATAGTCACTCCCCGCCCAATTTTCCACAGCTAATCTTCATCTTCCTCAAATCAACAGCACCATTTCCGAAATCAATAACACAATCTAACAACAGATCATGCACAATTCTACTTGACAAATCCACATCACCGACATGATGGACGCTGTGTCAATTCGAGTTCCCTATAAGAACCTCAAGCAGGAGGTTGAGCTAGTTACCGCCGATGATGAATCGCGCCAACGCCACGGCGTACAGATCCAATCGCCTCTCTCGCCGTCCGAGTCGCCGGATTCGGATCGGCACCATACGCCTCAGAAGAATTGCAGCTTGATGACGTTGATACTCAGCTGTACGATTGCTGCTGGCGTGCAATTTGGATGGGCGCTTCAGCTATCGCTCCTTACTCCCTACATTCAGGTGAATACAACTGACTTGTTAGAATTGGTTCTTTTTTTTTTTTTTTAAATGTATTGAAGTTGTCGCTTAGTTTACTGATCTGATTAAGTAGATGCTTGATTATACTTTTTTCAGTGAATTTTGCTAAGGGTAGATTATGCACTCAGGTTATATAGGTAAAAAATTGTGTTAGCGAAACTTAGGATTCTGGTGGCATCGGTGTATGTTAGGTACTGTACCATGCTTTTGTAATTGATTGCAGTTTCGAGTGCCTTAATTAGAATATTATCAGCTTTAAGGTTTGCTTTGCTGAAAATGATGAAGTTCATTTATTAATTGTGCTGTCTACACCTTGGAAGGTAGGTATCGAATCAAGCTATTTCACTTGTGGAGGTTTCTGGTGCGCTCAATAAGATCGTTTGAGTCTCTTTATTTAGTTAGTAATGTTTACTTGAGCTTTATTAGATAGGAATACTGGCATTTTGATTGTGATATGTGTATTATATTGCCCAGCATGGTATGTAACACTTTTATCGTATTCATAATCCTAGTTTTACTACATGTCAAATAGTTCAGTTGCTTTGCAGCTTGAAACTGTTTCTTTTAATAAGTGAGTGTTAGTGCTTCACGGAGTTGGTGGAGAATATATCATGGTAGTGTTGGTTGTCTTCCTCTTGATATACAATGTTTGACAGGTTGATCTAATCGTTTTCAATAATGCAGTTGATTGGTATGTCATGTCTTGGCTATATTTAGTTTATTCCCGAAGCCTTTGTGAGGATTTGAAGGATGGGAACTCAATTAAGTTCTGATTTAGATTAAGTGCCTGTTTTGCAACATAGTATGATGAGCCGAGTACAGGTAGAGACTATTTTAAGCTTACAAATCCTGTTTGCAAAAATTAATATAGCCTTTTTTTATTCTCTCTATCCTGAAAAAATCACTTTTACAGAATTGCTTGCACTTCCAGCCTGTCCTATTTTGCACAGTTTTACTTTTAGCTAACATCCCACCTAATCTACCAGATTGAGCACTTTCGAATAATCAGGAATTGTTGCAATCAGGCTCTTAGGTGATGCATATTCCCGATAGAGGATGATGGATATAGTACACATTTTTCCTAGTAAATGGCATATAGAAATTGTGATAGTCAATAATGGAAGCAGAACGCCTGACATTACCCTGCTATATATATCATGGCATAGCTGAAGAAGCATAATTGCATTTTAAGTAAGTTAAAGTCAATAATAGAAATAGACAAACAGGTCCTAATGCATCCTTTTATCATCAATTATAAGTCAGTAATGGCATATCTTCTCAATTGACTCATTTGCTAGTTCCTACTCCCTGCCGGCCTGTTGATTTCATGTCCGATTAACTTTTTGTTCTTTGTGTGCAGACACTTGGCGTGGAGCATGCTTTTTCTTCTTTCATTTGGCTTTGTGGCCCCATAACAGGCCTTGTGGTACGTGCTAATGCCCTTGTTTCACACTTTCAAGATTAGAGCACCAGCCTGCTTTAGATTGATGTTAGCTATGAAGTTTGGTTGGGGGCCTGTTACATTTGTATCTTTTAGTGATACTCACAGTGGTGAATGCTTCCAGAAGTGTCTTTACACAACTAGTAGACTGATAATCTTTCAAGTTTCAAGATTACTATCAGACTGTTTGGTACTCAACCTAGCAAGTTAAGGGTTTGTATAACCCGTGAATAGTGACCGGAGTTTACTTGAGATTCGAAAGAATATATTTGGGGTTGAGTTAAAGAATTATAGGTTTAGTAGTGTATTTAAATAGGTGTGTAAGAGAAAAGTGATGGGTGTAAGAGTTTACTTGAGATTGGAAAGAATATATTTGGGGTTGAGTTAAAGAGGTGTAGGTTTAGTAGTGTATTTAAATAGGTGTGTAAGAGATAAGTGATGGGTGTAAGAGTTTACAGATGTTAAGATTGTTATGATTCTTTTTCAAATTTCAAGGTAGTTAAAATGATTGGAGAGGAGAAAAGTATGGTAAAGAGAGAAGTTCTGTATAATTGAGAATTAAAGTTGGGTTAAACGTGACTGTATAACTCAACTTTAGTTGAGTGCCAAAGCCTATTTGGTCCTTTAACGCAGCTGGGGCTTTAACCCAGCAATTAATTTGAATACCAAACATTCTGTATATGTCCTTAAAACATGCCATTGTCTCGTTGGTTTAGTATCTATAACGATGTGCCTAATTGTTATGGTCCCATAAATATATTGAAAACCCCCATCTTTCATAGAAACATGCATGGTGCTCTGGGATTATGTTTAAGGGCCTGGGTTGCTTCTGTTTGTAACTACAAACTTTAGGACTGATTTAAAACAATGAGCCTCCATAGCTCTTAACTTATTTTTCTTCTTCTTTTGTTTGATTTTAAAATTTTCTATAGAAGCAATTGAGATTCTCCAGTTTACAGAAAAGGCGTTCTGTTGTAGGAAACATTAATGTGTTAAGACCCCTTTCTTCTACGGCAATTCGTCTGTAAATGACAATGTTTACAATAAATTATTTACTCATATTTGGTTTGGTATTTAAGAAAAAAAAAAATGTTAAAAAAATAAAAATTGGGTGGTCACTGTAATCTGCAACTGCCAAAAAGGGGGAAATTTTAGACTCACTAGCAAAATTGTGCACACGGTTAATCCCATGTGCGTAATTCATTATGATATACCAATTTTAACGCAACAAAAACAAATTGATATTAACTGGATTAATAACATTTGAATCAACTTAAATTCTAGTATAAATGATGTAATGAGAGACCTGGACATGGAAAACAACTTCCGAAGGCTGAAGGAATATGGAGACTGGGGTGGGTTTATATAAATAGAATAATAGATCAGGATAAGAACATTAACCAGAGTTCCAACACCTTATTTACTTTTTTCTTTTCGTCTTTTCTATTTCTTTCTCTCTCAGGAGGTCAAACTGCTTGAAATGGTCGAAATATATTAATCTAATTTGGTGTATCAACTGCTTTATGGGTGTTTGCTTTTAAATAGTAATAGATAGATGATAACCATTTCATAATGAGGGAAGGGAACTAATTGTTTAGTAGGACTTGTGATGTAAAATTTGAAGCTCAACTGCTTCATTTGGTTATCGTGCTTCACACCTAATTGGAAATTGTTATCATTCTTGTCATTCAGGTACAACCTTGTGTTGGTATATGGAGTGATAAGTGCACTTCAAAATATGGTAGAAGGAGACCATATATATTGATTGGCTCTCTTATGATTGCAGTTTCTGTAAGTTTATTGTACCTCTTTTCTTTTCTTTCTTTGTGTGTGTGTGTCTTTGTTTGAAGATTATATAACCATCTAAATTAAATTGTTTATTAGGTGATAATAATTGGGTATTCTGCAGACATTGGTTACATTTTAGGAGATACGAAAGAGCATTGCAGGTTGTCAACTTCACGATCATTTATGATTTCATCTTTGCATTTATCCATATAAAAGTGTATTTGACGAACTCAGCGCAAATGCAGCACATTTAAAGGCACTCGTACAAGGGCTGCTGTTGTCTTCATAATTGGGTTTTGGATGCTGGACCTGGCAAACAATACTGTGCAGGTAAGCTTTTCAAAGTCATCATTTACTTCACGTATGAGGAAACTATTTAATTTAATCATACATAAGTGAAAACTAATATTTGTTAAATTTTAGGGTCCGGCTCGAGCACTCCTGGCTGATTTATCAGGTAATAATTCCCCTCTTATTGTATCTCATACTTGAGCAAAACCAAAGTACTTTAGTTTGGCACTTTAATTTGGCAAGTGTGTCCTGTATATATTCTCAAGTCGTTCTTCCTCTCCATTACTTCTTAACTCATTCAGAACACATTACATCTGTTTCTTTCTTTCTTTTGAACATTATGACTGAACAAAGTACAAGCCAATCTCAGCAGCAGGAACTGGGGCAGAGTACTGATTTCAATTTTTTACCCTTAGACAAGCAGCAGCAGAAAGCAAAATCTCTACATTTTGATGATGAAATTTCACTGCAAATCCTTATAAATTATTTAGGCTCGTAGAATACTTGCAATTTTTAGCCATATTTTCAACTGCAAACCAAGTCACATTTTGCTTTGCATAAACTCAACAAATTACCGTAGGAAAGTAAAGAGCAATATGTTTTTTTGTTTGTTTGGAAACGACAAAAATGTAGTAATAACTCAACTCGAAACTGTACAACTAAGTAAGTGCAAAAGAATTCCTCTCCTCCCCTACCCAGTAAAGAGCAATATGGTAGAGACATATATTTATGTTTCAATTTTATGCTGAGTTTCGTGTTAAACATTTTGTTTCCTTTAAACCTCATCATTCCCAACAACATCAATATTTTTTGTATCACGCTAGAAATCTTATTATCTCCATTATTACTTTCTGTAGGCCCTGATCAAAGAAATGCAGCAAATGCCATATTTTGTTCTTGGATGGCTGTTGGAAACATTCTTGGATTTTCATCTGGGGCAAGTGGAAATTGGCACAGGTAGTTCATCCACTCGTGTCAAAATGACTTATATTCTGATGTGTTAGTATATGCCTTCGGAATTCGGATTGAAGAGGTCCTACATGCACACTAATATACTCTTGTGCACATTCATTTTGTGCTTTTCATCAAATTTCTGATTTTCATTGTGGTTAATTAACTGTATACAAAACTCTGAACTGTATCATGTTAGCATTTTGTGGCAGTAGTATGATGTAGTTGTGTATGTGATTTTTTTTTAATGTACCAGTCTTCGTTGATTTGATTATAATACTCGGCTCTCTGGCAGATGGTTTCCGTTCCTAACAAGTAGAGCGTGCTGTGAACCATGTGGAAATCTGAAAGCAGCATTTTTAGTTGCAGTGGTAAGTATTTGCTTGACCAGGATAATTCTTCTATGCGTTCAACCTTCAAGCTTCACATTACTGTGATATACTATTGACTTTCGGTGGTTAAAGGGGTCATAAATGATGATTGAGAATCACTGCCACCACCTATGGTAGCCAGATTCGGTACGAAGTGCCTGACTGGGGTGCATACTGGGTTTTCACAGCCAGCTATTTCATGAAAAACTTTCACCTTTGCCTATATTGAATTGTCCAAGTGACATGCCCATGTTGGAGTACTGAGTGTCCGACATGGGTATGCAAGGGGAATTCAAAAGTCCGGGTAACTTAGGCCACTACCTTTAAATTGTCAAAATTTTGGGAGAAGCTTTCAGTTGGCGATGTTCAATTAACCCGAATTTTAAAAACCCATACTTCAATGCAAACCAATCTGAACCAAAATTTTCTGATTGCACTTTGGATCAAGGTATTTGTAATCAATGTTCCTGGACATCCATCTATCTATGTCTTTCTATAACATAAACTGTGATTCAGCTCAATATGTGTTTTTGTTAGTGGAACGGAATGTTTACATCTAGTAATTTTAGGTTGTCACTTGCCATGTCTATATTACTTAGGTAAGGCATGCTGCCATTATATATTGACTAATCAGCTGTTTGATTTTCAAATCATATCTCATCTATCTTTTGAATTTGGTCTCTTGTAGATATTTCTTGCACTTTGTACGCTCGTGACACTCTACTTTGCAAAAGAAGTACCTTGGACACCTAAACAACCTCACCATCTATCAGATTCTGCTCCTCTCTTGAATGAACCTCAGCAAAATGGATCTCACCTATCAAAATTAGAAATTGATACAGAATTCAGACATGTCCCTTTAGAAGTCAAGCCTGATAGGCATGACATGGATAATGATAGTACTTTGGAAAGGAAGATTACTGAAGATGACATTTCAAGTCTCAATGACAGCCCTGGGGCAGTTCTAGTTAACCTCTTAACGAGTTTACGGCATTTACCTCCTGCTATGCATTCCGTACTAATAGTCATGGCTTTGACTTGGGTAAGTATTGTTTTGGGATCTCTTTTACCCTGATCTGGTCTTTTATTAATTCTTAATAGTAATGTTTTTATGTCATTATTCTGCTGGCTTATCAATTCTTCACTCTTTTTCACCCCAGTTGTCCTGGTTCCCCTTTTTCCTCTTTGATACTGATTGGATGGGAAGAGAAGTTTATAATGGTGATCCGAAAGGAAATACTGCTGCTAAAGTTGAAGCTTATAATCAAGGTGTCAGAGAAGGTGCATTTGGTTTGCTATTGAATTCTGTAAGAACTCACAGCTGAGCACCATTAAGTTTTCATTCTGTGAATATTGTTAAGATCTTAGTTTCATTTTCTTTACTGTTGTTCTGTATGCTGCTTAAGAGTTTCTTTCTTCTCCTTTGCTTGCAGGTTGTTCTGGGCATCAGCTCATTCCTTATTGAACCAATGTGCAAGCGGATGGGAGCAAGACTAGTTTGGGCATCCAGTAACTTTATTGTGTTTGTCTGCATGGCAGGCACTGCTATCATTAGCTTGGTATCTTTGAAACAAATGTCTGATGGGGTTCAAGATGTCATTGGAGCCAATGAAACTACTAAGATTGCCTCTTTAGTTATTTTCACTCTTCTTGGCTTTCCTCTCGCTGTACGTAATTTGAACTATTGCATGTGATTTTCTCTCGCTTTAGTTTTAGTGCTGGCTGTGATGAATGCTTATACTTTTTTATTTCAAGGTCACATACAGCGTCCCATTCTCTGTCACGGCTGAGTTGACAGCTGATTCAGGAGGCGGCCAAGGTGCGACCCATTCACTTATTTTTGGAAAAATAAAAAGACCGTAACACTGACATTTATTTTATTTATTTTTTTTGGTTCTTATTCCACAAAACTTGAAAAGTCACCCGCTCCACCCTCTTAAAATTACGGGTTTTATGGGGTTGTGGATTTATGGGGTATATGCAAGTTTTATGCTTTTATGGGGATTTTATTATGCTTCGATTCGAAGAGGCCCATTTTCTTATTGAAGGCTTGCATCTTTGCAGGGTTGGCAATCGGAGTCTTAAATCTAGCGATTGTGATACCTCAGGTAGTTTAAATAACTAAAATGTCCTTAACGTTGCATTCTTGACTGTATAAGTTCCGACAAAGATTTCTTATAAATTTGTTGTTGAATCTAGCATCTTCGATCTTGATGTAGTATCTTTTTTGCGCAGATGATTGTTTCCCTTGGGGCTGGTCCATGGGATGCTCTATTTGGTGGGGGCAACGTACCAGCATTTGCCTTGGCATCAGTAGCTTCCCTGGCAGCTGGTGTCATAGCAGTTCACAAGCTACCGGTTCTATCAAGCGATTCCTTCAAATCAGCTGGATTCCATTTCGGCTGATCAATTTTGTTGTACATGTAAGAGTTAATAGATGTTCCGAGATGACACAACGGCCAATTATACTGTACCATTTTGGGTGGAGGAGGCCATGACCACTTGTACTAGACTAACAACTGTACGATCAGACTTACAGGTACTCACATTACTTCACTCGGAGAGGCGATATTAAGTATATGTTCATTCTTTTATATTCTCAGGACAGAAGTTAACTGTAGTATATATACATACACATTTAAGAAACATATATTAGAAAGGAATAGGGTTCTACATAGATTGTATTTGTTGTAATTTCCACACGATACATTCGAGAAACAAGGGTAGTTGGCCATTGGCCATTGACACATGATCCATCTTTGGAAAGACTAACAAACCACCAGTTTTCCCGAATGGCTGTATATTTCTCATCTTTTTTTCCTTTTTCTTTTTATTTTAGTTCTGCTTCTCTTTTCTTTTATTCAATGTCTATACTAGGGGTGCATATAGCATATTGTGTGGAAATTACGTTAGATATAAGGGCAAAATATTCTTTGGCAGTGTTTGCAAGAGCTTTCAGAAGTTGCCTTTTGGAATTTAAGTTATTTTCATATATTTGCATTGCTTAAGCTGGGGTATCTTTTGAAGACTTAAAATGCAGGAATCCCAGAAACACGATGTTAGTACTTCAGTTGATTATTCAATATAGTGGACGACTTAAAATTATATTGTGCACGCCTTGTTAGAACCGAATGGCTGTTTATTCGAAATTTTCTTCCCTAGCCTAAGGATGGTCATGATAAGTGTTTTATGTATTTCGTACCACCTCAGCATCACTCCTTCATTGCTGCTGATTTCTTTGAACACCAAAGTTGATTAGTGTCCGAATAAACAACTCATTGGTTGTCGAAGGGATGCCTGTGCCTCCAAGTCCATTCAAGTTACGGAGACCTGAATGTTTTCTATAGAACCATTATAACTGATCTTGACTGTCTGAACTCCTGATTTGGAAAGGAGTGGCGGTACAAGACGATCATGACATGAGACTCATTATGTCCATTAGATCCGCAACATGTACACTGGTTTGAGGTCCACGTTGGCCCCCGAAACTCCAAATCTCAGAGGACCACACACCAATGTGCGTACCATCACCTGCTCTCCAGTGTAAACCAGCATCAAGGCTTCTCTCCACATTGGAAAGCATATGAAACCCTGACTTAAATATTAGCAGAAACAGGGTATCCCTTGTGCAAGTAATGATCCATTATAAGGAATCCTAACAAGGTAGTAGTATCAAGTTGACTAACAAAACTTGTTTGGTGAAAATTACCGAGTGGAAAGTGTATAACTTAAAATTTCTGAATCTGACATGATTTATATTATGAAAATCTGAATTGAACATCTGAACTTAACAAACTGAATTTAAAATGAAATGAATCGAGCCTAGATAACGAATATCCAAACCCCATCATGGTGACAGCTACATAGTATGTACATGCAAGTCCTAACTATCCAATGGATCTGTCTTTCCCTTGTCGTCTGCCAGAATTTAGCTACCAGAGTCTTAACTTGATGAAGAAGAGTCACAGAAACAGCTCATACACATAGTATAGGTCTTCTAGGAAGATCTCCGTCCCGATCTTATTAAAATGCCTCTTTTTTATAACAGTCAGAATCATATCTAAAATCTGAGGTTTAAATTCATGATTATAGAAGTGGCTAAAACTCTGAAAAAAATTCACCTTTCATTTTTGCGCTCCTCCGTGAAGTCTGACGATTGAAAGGTGAAATCTCTTGGCAATCTTTTTAATTAATTAATATCTGGAGATACTGCTGGACATGTCGGCATTCAGAAATCTTGAGGCAAATCCAGTTGCTCTCATTGATCATAGATATCATATATTGCAGCAGCTAGCTATTCATTGCCCATACGGCCATACACAGCTTCTGCAGTTAGCCAGTTAGTTTCATGCATGCAAACTTGGAATAATATTTTATATATTATTTCACAAACATATAGTAGTAACTTGTATATTGAGTATGAGTCAATATTATTATTATATCATAATAAATTATGTTGAATATGCATTATTGCATATAAACAGAGAACATATTAATTGGTAGTAGCGTATTAGCCAAATGACACAAGTAGGAGGACTCTGTATTGGCCTTTTCCCATATCTCTTCAATCAATCACTTGTAAGCAACATGTCAAATTGCATTTGTTCTGAAAACAAAACATAAATGCAAAATAATAATTTCATTAATTAAACCCATTCCAGTTAAACATAAACCAATAATTAATCTATATTAACACGAACATCGGATTCTAAGTTAGGTAGCTAGCTTTTGCACATTGCATCATAAATTAGGCCTTTGGTTTTACGAAATAGTTTAGTAATTGAATTGAATCGAATGAAATTGATAATAGGCTAGGTGATATTAAGAATAGTGACAAGGGAGTGGTTGACATATCATTTTCAAGGGGAAGAAAGGCAGAGGGGGTAAAGATTAAAGAAGAGTGATGTCAAGC
The DNA here is from genome assembly GCA_036897195.1 of Plantago coronopus. Lineage (NCBI taxonomy): Eukaryota > Viridiplantae > Streptophyta > Magnoliopsida > Lamiales > Plantaginaceae > Plantago > Plantago coronopus. Next base: position 22,653 of record JAYMSL010000254.1, read on the forward strand.
ATAACAAGAGAGCACATGGCCTTCTTCAGTTTTTAATTTCCCTCATCAGCAGATGCAGCAAATGCACCACAACACGACTATCATGCCATCTCGACAACAACTATCATCCCTCTACTTCGTCTTTTTTACTACAAATATCAAAGCATAGTTGAGTTGGTAAAACACTTCACGACTTCACTTATAACCAAAAAATCGGAAATTCAAATCATCTTGAAAGAAAATATTAATTATCGCTTTGCTAGAAAGAAAAATCACCCACTACTTATATGCTCTTGTTCAACTAGTAATATATAGTTTGTAATTGGAATATGGTGAATCCAAACAAGTTTATCCGTACTTATTATTCATGTGATAGTCTAAAGATTAGTGTGAGCCAATAATAATTCTTTGTCGTCTAACTCTAAGTTCGAACCATATTACCATTATAGTTCTTTGATCTTTGCACAGTACCAACCCTATGATTTTCCTCCAAGACTGTTTAGAACTCAACTACGTACCTCAGTTAAAGTCCAAAGTTGATTGCTATAGTATGGGGGGGGTGATTGGCACTGATCAATTAGCATTTTGGCTTATTTCAACACTTCTTTTATTTTAATTTCCTTCAAACAGACTTGACACCGATCGTATGCGTACACATACTTACACTCTCTTACAGAGTCATAGACTTGTTAATTTCAACTTAAACTCAGACCGGGTCAGTTTAGAGATTGTCAGTTGAATCAAACATAACCCAACTCACTTTGCTATAATTCTCCTACAAAACTTATAAATTATTAACTCTATCCCAAACACATTTTTCCCCAACTCAACTTAACTTCAGTTATTGTTCCTAGACTAAGAAAGTCGATTAGTCAACACTTCTCGGCCAAGTCTCAAACCCACTGTAACCTAGTGCAATAAAACATGTTCATTGCCTTCAATCCACTTTGATTAAACATTTCACCAGAACGTTCTATGTAAATGTAAAACTTTCGCCCGTTTTACTTTCTATATATATTAATTTTATTAAAAGAGTTTTACATTTGACTTTGATTCCGCATTACATGTTAAAGACCAAAAGTGTTACCAAACCCGAAACAAAATTGAATATATGAAAAAACATGAGAACATGAATCCACCCTATTCCAATGGGAAGGGTTAGAGCATCCAACTAATAAAGTCATGTGATGCTTCCCCTGCCCTATTTTCCTCACACCTTTGTCTTTGGCCGGCCTTATTTCTTCAGGATATGGGTCCCTTGTAACCATTTACGCCCTACTTCAAGGGCTGTAGGACCCACCAACCCCATATAGTAGTCTTTAATTTCATGTAATAGGTGTGTCACTATTCACTAGTATGCTTATAAAAGAGATATGGCTAATTATATATGATACTAGTAGTATCTTCATTCATTCAAAGAAACATTTGACATTATATCGACTCAATAATTAATATTTCCTCATATGTGTCCTTCCTAGGTTATATTATAGGGTTCCCAATCATGTATTTCTGAGTGTAGTTACTGTCACACTGAAATAAATTCAAACAGAGAACCAATAATAATTTACATTATGGATGAAACTTGCATGAAGGTGTATGAGATATGATGATAGTTGTGCCACAACTTTATGTAGAATTGACTAAAGTATGATAATGCGCGCACCACTACTCCTATTTATGTCACACCCTTGTACCATCATGGGCATATAAAGGTTATGTCATGTTCTGTCTCACTTCGAACGTACAATTATACTTGTGATAATTTTAGAGTGAACGGACAATTTTATACCAATAAAAAAGTTGCTTAATTTACAACAATCTTACATTACATATCCAGCTACCAAAAAGTTATAACATTCAATTTGAAAGGTGACATATATTCATATCTCAATTGATCCAGAAAACAAGACTAGCTATTTGCATCCATTAGAGACTTTGGAAACTGAAGGCACTCAGTTATGTTTTAGAGTTATCGAGATTTCTTAACCCAAGAAATAGTAACCGGAGTTTTGAGTTTGTAAAAACAGTGTAAATATTATAACCTTAACTCAGTGTCAAACACACATTTTACTGTTAAACTGGGTTAGAGGCTTAACCCAGCTCCGTAACCGAGTGCACAGTGCTAGTTGATGAAGCAATCTCATCACAAGAGTCAAAAGTGCATAAGAGGATTTTTTTTTTAAAAAAAAAAATTAATTTTCAAACACCAAAACGAGAATCAATAATGATTTCCTCTCCCCTCTCCGAGGTGACTCGAACTCCCAACCTATTAGATAAAGGTGAAGCGTCTTAACAACTAAGAACAGTATATTCATTACTCTCTCTCTCTCAGCCTAAGCCTATCTTGAATACAGCATCCCTGGGTGCTGGGCGATTCAGAGTATCTGAGGCAAGGATTATCTGCTTAGCAACTTTTTGGGAAATCTGGAAAGCGAGGAATTCCCTTCTGTTTGAGAGTTGCGAAATTAGCTTATCCGAGGTTGCGGAGAAAATCAAACGTACGGTGTGGTGGTGGTTTAAGAATGGAGACAGAATCACTGATGGTCATAATTTTGATGTTTGGTGCCTTCACCCAGATAAATGTCTATCTAGATAGGCTTAGGTTGTGCGCTGATCTGTTGGTTTAGATTGGTGTTTGGTCCCTGATATGGGATGCTTAGTTAGTGTGTATTAATTTCTGTAATTATTTACCCTTTTATATATGATTTTGGCTGTTTCAAAAAAAAATAAAATTACTCTCTCTCTCATTTCTCATTTCTATGTATAATAATGGGAAAATTATATATTGCTAGCTTAAATTCTGTTGCATATATCATACTCTACATAGTCTACTATACTAAATATGACATGCAATTATTAGATAAATTAAAGTTATTGATATGTGGTTGAAGAACACTAGATGGATATGTGAATGTGATAAAATGAATTAATAATGAATTAGCTTGTGAAAGTCATGAAAGTTAGATTTGGTTTTGTCGTGTTATTGAAAATAACTGTAGTATTAGCTACCAAACAAAACTGTCACTTTCCGATATTCGAAACTCGCTCGATAATTGTTGGCACCAATCAAATGCCGCTTTTAAGAGTAATAGTTACACTCACTACTACTAGCACATTCAAATATTCAATTGCTCACTTGTGAAAAAAAAAAGGGCGTGTTAGTTGACAATTTTCAAAGGAGATCTTACTTAAAATAGGTAACTTATGATTTTTTGTCAAGGTTTGTTGATTATTATCTCGACTCACGTGAAATTATTTCACCTAATCTTACTATATCGTTGTTTTTAGGTAGCTACATCATCAAATGTTTTCCTTTTTCAGTAAACAAGTTCAAATGTTGAAAACCACCAACAATAATCATTTCATTCGAAAAGACATTTTTCAAGAGGAAATGAAGATAATGATAGTAGGGTTTTGGATGTTTCTCATCTTTTAGTGTGATCTCAGGTATAGAGGTTTATTATTCTCCCCATGTAATAATATATCATGTCAAATGATGTATAATGTTAAATCAGGTATGAATGAACCGTGGTTCAAATGACATATTTGAAGATAAAAAAAAAAGTAACAAGCGAAATACATGTGTACCTCATATTGAAAATTAAAAAAAAATGTATTTACGGGCTATTTGAATGGATGATGAGGTGACTAACATCTGAGATCATGCGAAGCTGAGTTGCTATGATGATGTGGAGGGTGGAGTTATAACTTATAAGGGAGACCGAGTAATACGGGTGCTACAGTAACATAGAGTTTGATTGGGACTTGAGTTACAAGGTCAGTATAGATGTATTTGGAGTTATATTTGGTAGATGGTATAGTCATATAAACCCCTAATGACTAATGAGGAATACATTGCTCTAAACTCCATATTTGTATTACTAATTTCTAGTTATAAATTGGCCCATCATATAAACATATATTACTCCAAAATTCAATAGACTATGCTAAACATAAGTTAAATTTTACTATATATTAGTGTATGAATTAATTCAACTAAATACTCCATATTAATAAACATCCAAATTATGGAAATTGAAATTTAGTTAGGATAATGATGGAAGAAGAGTGTAATCCGGAAGCACAAATGAAAAGCTGGGGAGTGGAGAAATAAGAATAGAAGAAGAAATAAAGAAAAGAGAAGATGCACTACTAATGTAATGTCTAGTAGTAGGGGCACCTGCCACAAAATAACCAGCTTGGTTCCCCAATCAAATTTAAACCAACTTATATTTTCTTTTCCCATTTGTATACTTTTACAACCTCAAATTTAACTAAAACTTCGCCAATTACCATCTTTCCAATATGCTTAACTAACTCACACACACTTTGAGAGGGTCATCTACTTTTAAATATCTTGATTCTTGAGGTGTCGCGTTTTGATCTCTCTTCATCTTGGAGCGGGGTGGGTTGTACTTTTCAAGTGCTAATTAAGTGTAACGCCGTTCGAGTTGTTTGGGTTTGGACCCTTTTATTAGAAATTAGTATAGAGATCACATGCGAACGACATTCAACACTTTTTGATGCATTATCTTAGGTGTTGCTTATTTCGTGTTAGATTTGATCAAGATATCTTTTGGTTGATTATTTTCCTCATCTTTGACTAGGTAAAATGAATGTCTTGACATATTACACGATGAGAATGCTATTTTTCCTCCGTTTAGGATCTATCTTGAAGTTTGCTTGGAATCGTGGAGTAAGGTTTTAAAGAGTGTCTTTTGTTTGTATTTTTGTGTTGAGATGGAAATCTTGTGTGTTTGGAGTAGAGCATCTATTATGCTCTTCGTAACATTCTTTGAGTAAGACATTTTGGTTCTTGGGTGTCGACGGTTTCTTTTTACCGGTTTAGAGACTTACTCCCAATGTATC
>JAYMSL010000255.1:0-28570 GCA_036897195.1 Plantago coronopus
CAAACTTACGTGAGCATGATTGTGCCACAATGATTTCGGCTTTGTGTAGCTATGAGGAACATAATTCGATCTTGAACTTTCAGGGGGATTCGTGGCTGTCTCTTCCTTCGATTATAAACAACATTGAATCGAATGTTGTTCTCCATATTTTTCGATTCAATAATGTTGTTTGCAAAAAAACGTTTTGTGTACACATACTTATATAGTTGAAACGTATTCATAATTAAGCATCTTGACGCCTACTTTGGGATATGAAATATATTTCGAAATTTTCTCTAGATTTTTACCTATTTCGTTTGTTTTCTAAACTAAATTTTCAATATTGTTATGTTTTATCCTAAAATAGATTTTACTTTAGTATAAACACTATATAATATTCTGTTGACAATATTAAAAATAAAAATTATATTCGGAAATTATGCATAGCCATAATACATTCGAATATCATGCAATAATCAACTTTTAATTTCAAAACAAATATAAGCAAAAATATAGAGATGAGTTTCTCTATTCGAAACTTTTAAGGATGTTAACTAAGTAAGGATAGAAGTTAAAACATTCAATTTCGAAGTCAACAATACAATCATTGCATGATATATTATTCTTTGAATCCGGAGATGGCAGATTGTGTGATGTGCAAAAAGGTTGAACGTTGAACTTTCCATTCACACTATCATCCATGGTGTGAAAAACCTTCTTAGCCAAAATGAATCTCTGCTTGTCAAATTCGGAACCTACAAAAATGTTGAAACGACAATCCAGCATAGAATTGTATCCTTCAATTCTATGTTGGGGAGAATTAGACAGGAGCTTTATTAAAGAAATCGCGTATTGAAACTTTGGGCGATTAGTGCTTGGTATCCTGCTAATTAATTCATCAAGGCGATGAAAGTTGGCGCCCTAAAAAACATCGATCTGTTGTTCATCATAATAAGATGCGTATTATAAACAATATAATATACACAAACGTTATAATTTATATAGATAGCAAGTGATATGAAAATGATAAAACTCACCAAGATCGTCTTGATAATCGGATTTTCATAGTGACTACATAATGGAAAATGTGAATCTCCTCTGCTTTCATCATTTTTCATTGCTAAAATGTTGGTTAATGAATTGGCTCTCACGAATTCAATTTTTATATTGTGATAAACATTCAAATTAGGTATAAAAATATTGTGATTGATTCTATTAGATATGTTCTTTTAACATCGGATTTTTTTATGGTCATATTGTTAATTTTTTAATATTGTAATATTTTAGATACAATATTACAATAATAATTGAGAATTTTTGTATATAAATAAAAACGCGAAAGAAGACATAATTCAGCGAATCAAACGTAATATTGTAAAGACTACATTAGCATATAATAGCTTATTAGCTAACTAAACAAAGTTGATATAGAATATCTCGCGATCAGCAATACAATTGGTGCATATCTTCCTGCGAGTACCGCGAATAGGTTTCCTAATTCTTTTGCAAGTCACACTTCTAGTCTTTGGATCACATAGCATTGGAATATTAAGGAACGATGTGTCCTTGAGCTTCATTTGAATAATTCGTTGTTTGAGTCTTTCACGGTAGGTGTTCAAGTACATTCTGCCATTATTAGCCTCTCTAAGCAACATCAAACCCTTGATTCCATGATTCCTCTTCAATCTGTCATTGCTGAATAGCCTAACAAAGCAAATAGCATATGGGGCTTCGGGATGAAGTAGTCTGACGGCTATTTTAAATAGACTGATAGCTGTTTCATATCGTTGAAACTTGAAGAAGCAAACCTATTATGAATTCAAAAAATAGTCAGTGGAGTGACGACACTAATGAAGATTACCGAATAAACTACATGTATGACGTACCAATGCTCGCCTATATACGATTTCCGGGTGCTTAATACCCATCAAATGTTGAGCCACGTTGTCTGGTACAATTTTTTTATAATCTATATTAAGGTTGCTCATAACATCATCTGTTTTGCCAATTATACCAAGAAAGGTACAACTGTATTCCAACATAAAAACATGTTAAACTAATAGACAAATATAGTTGAAATTTGAACATTAAAATTGTCTACAATAATATTAACTATCTCGTATACATACCTTAACATAGCATTAACCCATGATTCGGTAGAATGTTTAGCAACACGAATCATGATGTTTGACACCACTTTGATTGGTAGATTAATAAGTTGGTTGCTCTTGCTCATACTTGTGTATATCTGCTTGTGTCTACTCATAAAATGATATGAAATTATATAAATATATAGGCATGAGTAAAATTTACTAATTGGCAAGAAATCAGAATATTAGTGCAATATATAGCCAAAACGAAAATAGATTGATTTGACAATTTATTTTCAAGATTATATGGTCTTAACTAACTAAGTAAAATTGACCAATATAGAAATTGTTTAAATAGGATGAGTCTGATTGGTTTATTTGAAGTGTGATATTGCACCGAATCTTTGTCATAATATAATGCAAATCTGAAATTAATCATATTCTCCGCAACTCGAATTGGTGCTAGACGGATTGGTGCTAAAATATTATGCTAAGGCAGAACTTAATTGGAAAAAATCGAGTTGGTTCTTAAATATTAATCTAAGGCAAATGAACTTAATTGGTGCTAGTCTTATGCTAAAATAGATTTTTTTGGAAAAAAATTAAGATGCAAACTTATTACCGCATATGATGAAAAGTTATGTATAAGTGTTGGCTAATAGATTAAGTGGGGTACTTGATAATGTAGTTGCTAATTCACGCCTTTTTGGGAGGAAGATATATACTAGATGGAGTCTTAATTGCCAATGAAATAATTGATGAGGCAAAAAGGAAAAAGAAACAAATGTTTTTATTGAAAATTGATTTTGAAAAGGCATACGATTCGGTAAAATGGGAATTTTTATATGAAATGATGGGGGTCTTGGGTTTTGATAAGAAATGGATAAATTGGATTAAAGAATGCATATCTAAAGTTCAAATGTCGGTGTTGGTAAATGGAAGCCCTACCAAAGAATTCGAGATACATAGAGGTCTAAGGCAAGGAGACCCGTTGTCCCCCTTTCTTTATTTAATAGTGGCGGAGGGACTTAGTAGAATGATTGGAAAAGTAGTATCAAATGGAAATTACCAATCTTATAAATGTGGAGCTTCTAATGTGGAGGTATCAATTTTGCAATATGCCGATGATTCACTTATAGTGGGAGAATGGAATGATGAAAACTTCAAAGTGGTAAAATGTGTGCTTAGATGTTTTGAATTAGTTTCCGGTCTAAAGATTAATTTTAAGAAAAGTAGCTTGATGGGTGTGGGTATTGAAAAAGAAATTATTAAAGAAAAGGCAAAATACCTAAATTGTGGGGTAGGAAAAATACCATTTCTTTACCTAGGAATGCCAATAGGAGGGAGAGGCAAAGATACAAAAAGTTGGAAAGAGGTGTTGGTGAAATATGAAAAACGACTAAGTTTATGGGAGAATAAATTCCTATCACTTGGAGGAAAAATAGTACTTATAAATGCGGTGTTGTCGGCCTTACCAACTTATTTTTTTTCATTCTATAAAGCTCCGGCTAGTATAATAAAAAAGTTTATAACATACCAAAGGAACTTTCTATGGGGGGGTGATGCTACACAACAAAAAAGGAAAATCGCATGGGTAAAATGGGAGAAGGTGTGTAGAGAAAGACAGAAAGGAGGACTAGGTATAAAAAATCTTAAATGGTTTAATCAAGCTCTAATAAGTAAATGGATTTGGCGTCTATTCGAAGGTGGTGGTGATCTTTGGAAAAGAATTTTACATTCAAAATATGGATCGATAATTGATAATGTTGAATGGTTAAAAGAGAATAGGAAGAGGAAAACTGATTGGTCATGTTGGTGGTTCGATATCATAGGAGTAATAGAACAAGAAGATTGGTTTTTAGATAAATGTAAACGGAAAATAGGGAATGGGTGTGACACAAGATTTTGGTTAGATAATTGGGGTAATGATAATGTTTTACTTAAAACAAAATTCCCAAGGCTATTTGCTTTGGAAACAGATCAATCTTGTAGCCTTGCAGATCGAATATGCACAGAAACAGGCACCGAAGCACAAAGATATAACTGGAGGTGGCGCCGGGGGATAAGGGACAGAGAGAGACAAACGATTCAGGAGTTGGAGGATTATTGTCAGAACTTAACTTTGGAGCCAGAAATTAGGGACAGTTGGCTGTGGATACCCGATGGAAGACAGGTATATACGGCAAAGGGCGGATATAATATCCTAAACAGAGTACAAGCTACGCAGGAAATGGAATTGTGGGCAAGCAAAATATGGAATAAATGGACACCATCGAAGGTTTCAGCATTCACATGGAAACTTGTGCAAAATCGAATCCCGTCAAAGGAAAATCTGGAAAGAAGGGGCATATTTCTAAGTGTGGAAGGCAGAGGGTGCCACAAATGTAACGAGGAACTAGAGACGGCATGGCACATATTTGGAGATTGCCGGTTTGCATCAGATATATGGAGGAAAATTTTTGTATGGTTGGGAATCGAAGTCTCAATTGGAACGAGCTTCGAAGAATTCTTTGGGAACTTTGAAACTGAACATGGAAATATAAAGAGAGATAGATGGAATGCATTGTGGCTTTGTACGATTTGGCAAATATGGATAGCACGAAACAAGGCCTTATTTAGCGATGAAAAGCCTTCGTCTGAAGAAGTTGCGGAAAAAATTAAAATTGCAACATGGTTTTGGTTTAAAGGTAATGGAACTCTTAGAAATTATAATAACTCCTCGGCTTGGTTCCTGGAACCGAGACTCTGCTTAATATCAGAATAGATACTGCTGTAGTTTGTTTCAATGTGTAGGTACAGGAACTGAATCAGTCGGCGTGACAGGACAAAAGATGGATGGGATGACTGGCTTAGGTCATGTCATCAGTCTAGAAACCGTGACACAGGCTGAATGGTTCAGGTCACGACAGCACAGGAAGGAATGGGAACTCGTGAAATAGTCTGACAAGAGGCACAATGGAAGGAAAATGGGACTGGATAGGAACGAATCAAAGTGGAAGGAGCAAATTAAGAAATAATCCAATTGGAGTTAAACAGTAACAAGAGGAAAACTTAGGCAATAAATTGGGGAGTGAAGGGGCTTCTAGATTAGCGTAGATTGTATTAGATACATCGTTGTAATAAGCCCGGAATGGGAAGGTGTTGGGTAGATTGTATTAGATATTCAATGTAATGGTTAAGGTGGATCTATGGACAACCGATAATGGGTTGCACTCTTTTTTCCTTCGATGGGTTTTGTCCCGGTTGGGTTTTCCTGTCGAAGGTTTTTAAGGAGGCAAACATTGTCGGATTCTTTCGGTCCAAGATCAAGGAGGAGGGAGTTCGGGTTGTGAGGTTCTGGTGATATCATCGTGGGCTAGGCTTTTTTAGCGGAACCCACTCTTGTACATATTATAGTAATAATAAAAAACTTTTTGCCGTTTCAAAAAAAAATGTAAATATATGTATTTCGACTGGTATATATAAAAAATTAACAATACTTTATAAGTTTTCTAAAAAAAAGTGAAAATATGTGGTGTTACGCATGTGGACACAGATGAATCGTAAGTAGTTGGGGAATTGGAGACCAGTATAAGTGACTGACTCACCACATGCAAGTGGTGGATTGAGTTCGAAAGGAACAATTACTATCACTATTGAAGATGCATCATCACAATTCACATGTTGTCACCATATACTAATGCTTGATTCCAAATCTTGCTTAAGCATGAGATGGATTACTTTGAATTTTTTTTATAGGCAAAATTAATTAATAAAGAGGATCAATTCTCGAAAAGTTTTCAAGTTGCAAGAGATCTGCACAATAATAGAGTAACTGATACATTTCCGCTAAACTATCAAATACAGCGTTTACTGGCTTACATCATGCGATGCGAGGGAGTAAACAACCAAATGCTGAGTACCAAGACAAAGAATATGGAGCCAAAATATGTAGAATTGGACAGTACCTTCACCAAAAGTCTTCCGAGATAAGTAGACCAAGGAGTCTTGTACTAAATAGCCACCAGGATATTGAAAATAACCGTCAATTTCTTTGAGTATTTCATTTCTATCCTAAGTCGGCGGATAATGCCACGCGTATACTTTTTCGACAGCAATGAAGAAAAAATACACAACATAGGATGAATAACAATACAATACTGCTTGATCTATATTTGTCAACCTCCTACACCCTTTACTCACAAATGAATCAGTGGCAAGAAATTTAATGATGTGATCAGAGACCAAAGCGATATCACCTATCCAGGAAGATTATCAATACAATACTGTTTAATCTATATTTGCCAACCTCCTGCACCTTTTACTTACGAAGGAATAACTGGCAAGAAATTTAAAGATGTGATCATAGACTAAGCAATATTCACCTTAGAGAAGAATATATAACCGTCAATTCCTTTGAGTATATCACGCGTATACTTTTTCGACTGCACTGCAGTGAAGAAAAAATATACGACCTAGAATGAAATATTAATAAAATACTGCTTGATTAATATTTGTCAACCTCTTACATCCTTTATTCACGAAGGAATAAGTGGTAAGAAATTTAATGAAAGTTTGCCTCTTCTTATCGAAATTCTTGGATCCGCCTCTAGATGATGTATTGGTTTAATCGATTTCTAGTATGATTTTTGTAATATGGCCAGCAGGATGATTTTTAATTGGTAAAAGATGATTTGATTATGATTGAATGAATCAAATTGAAGCTAGCCAGTAGCCACCTCTAAATGTAGAAGATTCGCAGAAGTAGTACGTGTGATAGTGGTGTAAAATATTGATGAATGTTAGAATTTTTTTTTGAAACGGCAAAAAAAGCTTTATTGATTATATGGTAGATTACAAAATGAGTTAAGCATAATAATGCCTCACTCACGAAAGTTCCAAGACCTCACAACCCGACACCCTCCACCTTGACTTTAAAGCAAGTCGACCGAATACTCGTTGCCTCCTTAAAAACCTTTCGGAGGAAAACCCAATGGGATAAAACCCCCGAAAGGAAAAAGAGTACAACCGAATATCCGAAGCTTTAGGGTCCCTCAACCTTATAAAGAGATAACTAATACGAACTACCCATCGCCAAAACCAATCGGCAGGTTATTACATTTATTATACTAATTACAGTCTACGCTATTCTAGAACTTGCAACCCAAACCCAATCTTAAACTCGCCAGATCATAAGTATTTTACATTTTCCCAGACTGATTAGGAGGCCAGCTCACCCCTGGAAATGCGAAGACCAGCTCGCCCCTGGATTATGCACATCATTATAATTCCACCAGACGGCCCTGTGAATGTATCATGTATATAATTAGGGTATAGTATAGAAACTGGAAAGGAGACGACTCTTCTGAACATGATATGATACTACATTTCTTGTGTTTGTTTGTTTGTTTATCCTAAACGGCCGAACTGTCTGAATATGACTTTGGAAACTGCGGATGTTGGCTGCACCAAACAATGTACCGACTCTTCAATTAGTCAGATTTCAATATATAATAATAATAATAATATATGAACATTCATACCTTCATGTTCATATTCTGGCAGGCAGCTCCAAAATTAATTACCCTATCAACTTGTGGGCCAATTTCTCAATTATCTTACAATATGGTCCTAAATTTATCATTTTTGTAAGTTCTTGATAGGTAAATGACTCTATAGCGTAAAAGAACAGAAACGAAAATGTATGACGGAATAAAAAGAAGATAAAATAATTGAGGGGGACGGACAAGGAATGGAGCAAGGAAGATCATACAATTTTCCTCTTCTTTTATCTTCTTCAGTTCTATTACAATTTTTCTTCTTCTAAATAATCGCTCAAGTATATTAGTATTATATATTTGGGTCCTTGTCTTGACATTATTATAGCAAGGAGGCCCTCAAAATCTTGTGACGCAACTCGATCAAGTTGAATTATGATCTATGTGTGTCCCAAATGTTAGTATTACTAGGGTCTACATTTGTAATTACTTTAACCAAAAGGATTAATTAGCAGTACTAGTAGTCATTTTAGTTTACCTACAACACTATATAGATGTATGTATCACATGCTAAAATGGAGTGGAGTATAAGATTAAATTCACACACAGTTTTGTATGTTTTCGTAGCTTTACGCGTAACCTCTAACTAATATGTCGGAAGTTCGAGTCACCTTGGAGAGAAATGAGAACTATTATAGATTCTCGTTTTATATTTAAAAAAAATATTAGTCAAAACAACTTATCACTTTGGTGTGTAACAAGTCATTTATTTAGAGCAATAATTTGAACCATTCATTTGAGAAAGAATAATACTTGCGTACAACTTTGCTTTTATAAGGTTAGTGAGATTCCTACTCAACCAGCTAGCTAGCTAGTGGACTTTTCATTAATTTTATCCACAATTTCGCTTGCTTATATGAAATATAATGTCCTGGAAGATTGAGTTCCACATTTTGCCTACTGATATATTCTTGCAAAATTATTCAGGAAACGAAAACCACGGGTACCATAAGAGGGGACTAGGTGGGAAGTATCAGAGAGAAGATATTAGTCCGGGACTCCTCTACGGCTCTACCCATCAAGCATCAGCAATCTAGACCATCTTAGAAGATATCACAAATAAAACTGACCGAGAATTCATGAGGGTTCCACTCACTCGATAAGGTAAACGGGTTCTAACCGAATATCACAATAATTTACTTAACTCGCTTAACATCACTAATCATAGAGCAATCCTTACTAGACCAGACCATTTAGAAGTTTGTTAATATTCTTTTGAATTTTTCAAACATTTTCACTTAAAATATTTGTCTCATGTAAGATGTAAGAGTAGCAAGACTCTATTCTTTTCAGTTGAGGATTTTAGAATTGTACTGAGCTGAATGGATCTTAAGTGAAGTACAAATTTGAACTAACTAGATCTGAACTGATCTGAACTGAATTGAACTGAACTGAATGGATATGAAGTGAAGTACAAATTTGAATTAACCAAATCTAAATTGAACTGAATAGATCTGAATTTAAGTTGAAAATAACATATGTTATGGACGAATATGTCCTCGAATTATCTTACACTAGTACGCGCCCTAGGCAAGCTTTAAAGCGCCTCGAAGAGCCAAGCACTACCAAAAATTCCCATCAAGGTCGGAGCTTGCTCGTGGTCGGAGCACAGACATGGCCAGAGGGAAAAATATCAAGGCAGCACAAGTTCACATGGTCGGAGTCTTCTCGAGCTCGGGACCTCTTCGAGGTCGGAGCCCTGCTCCCCAGGAATTTGGCCATGCTGGTTTGAAGTGTTCATGGTCGGGACTTTTGTCAAGGTCGGAGCCTTGACCCCTGGACCATGAAATACCGAAAAGTGGTTAGAGGATCCTCCCACTATATTTGTAGGGGTGGTCTCCCGGACTTTTGTCATCACTCTCTAGGGTCATCATCCTCTAGACCCTGATATCGTGGAGCATGACGGAGCCGGTAGACCTCGATCGGATTACGTTCGGCCCACAGATTAGTCTTGCACTATTCGGCCCAATAAGAGGCCATGGGCCAAGCCCAAATGTGAAGATTAAATGTGAGACGTCGGATGGAGATCGATCTAACGGCTAAGATTCAGGAGGCATTTACTATATATACCAACCTTCACTCTTCATTAATGGTAAGCATAAACACTCTCCTCTCACTCTCTAAAGCCTTCTACTCTCTCATTAAAGGATTGGTCCTACCTCGAGCTAGGCCTCCTACGTTAAGTCATCTCCGGATTGTCTACAGGCAATCCGGTTAAACGACTAACCCCCCCCCCTACCTTGAGTGTGCAGATTTTAGGTGAAAAGATCTTGTGGAGAGCGAGTTCAAGACGCTGAAGACTTAGAGCGATTTACCATTTGTTAGTTCGGATCACAACGCTCTAGAGACTGATTTTGTCTTAGACGTTGAACAGTACGAACTGGTGTTTTTACCCTCAACAGTTACGTAGAGTATCAGCTTTATCAGGAAGCAGTAGAGCTATTTAGAAAGATGAAGACAAGCAATGTGCAACCAGATTCAGCCACATATGTGGCTCTTCTCTCTGTTTGTAAAGATTTGACGAACATCAATTTCACAGAGGAACTTCATTGTGATGTCACTAAACAAGGATTTGATTCTGCTCAAATTTTAGGGAATGCTCTTCTGGATGCATATGCAAAATGTGGCCAAATTGGAAATTCACTGAAGCTGTTCGAGAACATGAAAAGTCGAGATATATTTACATGGAATTCCATCATTGCTGCTTCTGTTCACTGGGAGAATAGTATTGGTTTCAGAATGCTTCATAGGATGAGAATAGATGGATTTTTACCAGATGTACCTACCTTTATGTTCACGTCTGACTGCCAAGCGGCAAGGAAAGGAGTTACACAGCAGCATTCTGAGATTAGGCTTCGAGTCTAATATCCCCATAGCCAATTCTTTGATTGAGATGTACTCCAGTACAGGAAGTTTGGGTAACTCAGTACTAGTGTTTGATCAAATGAAAGAAAGAGATATAGTTTCGTGGACATCGCTTATTTCTACTTATGGCACTTATGGTGAAGGAGAAAAAGCTCTTAGAGCTTTTGAAGATATGAAGGGATCTGGTATACATCCGGACGAAACTGTCTTTGTTGCGATTATTTATGCATGTAGCCACTCTGGTTTAGTTCAAGAAGGGCAATCCTGTTTTGAGGAGATGAAAAAAGTGTATGGAATCGAGCCAAGCATTGAACATTATGCTGCGGCTGCTGATCTTCTGTCACGCGCAGGCCTTTTAGCTGAAGCAGAGGAGTTTATTAAATCAATGCCTCTTCAGCCGGATGTGAGTATATGGGGAGCTTTGCTGAGTGCGAGTCA
This sequence comes from Plantago coronopus, assembly GCA_036897195.1. Lineage (NCBI taxonomy): Eukaryota > Viridiplantae > Streptophyta > Magnoliopsida > Lamiales > Plantaginaceae > Plantago > Plantago coronopus. Next base: position 10,910 of record JAYMSL010000255.1, read on the forward strand.
GGCTAGCGGTGATCTTGAAATTGCAGGACGTGTGTCAAAAGTTTTGGCCTCGAACATCTATGCTACGTTGGGAAAGTGGGATCAAGTCAGAAGAATAAGGACTTCACTGAGAGATGGAGGAATCAATAAAAACCCGGGGCGTAGTTGGCTTGAGGTCTGAAATGGAGAGAAGGATCAGAGACACAGCTTGTGGGGTGTTTCACAGTGTTATAAACTGCATCTACGAAATTATGCATTGTCAAATATTTGTCAGAGATCACGAAGATGAGAGTGCTGCGTGCAGTATTGCTCATCTAAAGGTTGGCAAACTACGAAAACATTAACCGGGAGTCACTGTTTAGTTTTGATGCCAAAAAGATCCTAGTCTGCAGGCAAGGTAAACATAGTAAAAGATCATTGTTTCATTCTGTTTGAACTTTAACCCTTCGAAAATGTTGATTTGGAATGACTAATTTGTGTTTTCTTAACATGCAGGTGATTGTTCGACTTATGCTGCTGATATACCTCTGCATTGCATCTGCATTGCTGTTATCTGCATTTCGTTATCATAATTGGATTCAATTAGAATACGCGGTGTAGCTCAGCTTTCGAATTCTGGAGATCAAATCTTTGAAGGTACATAACTGATAACCTGTAAACTTCTTACAACTACAGGCATGAATAACTTGAGTTTCGAGACACCAATACATCACTGGTACACGAAACTCAGTCGACTATTACCCGAAGTAAACCCTCCATCAATAACAAGATTATGCCCTGTCACATACCCTGCTTCATCACTAGCCAAATACAGCACCCCTTGAGCAACATCTTCCACAGTTGCGCGTCTCCCCTTCAATAAACTCCCCGTATCAGCAACTATCTTACTAATATCTTCCAACCCCAAATTTTCATTTTTAAGTACCCTCCTAAACCCACTCAACAGCAGCTCCGATGGAACACCATGCGGCATGACACAGTTCACTCGAATCCCGTGCACCCCCAACTCACACGCGGTACTCCTCGCCACTCCCAGTATCGCCTCTTTGGACAACGTGTAAGAATGGGACGCCAATCCTCCCATGATAGCAGCCGTGCTAGACGAACAAATAATAGAGCCTCTAGTTTGTGTGTTGATCATAACACGAGCTGCGTGCTTGATACCATGAACGACGCCGTTCAAGTTTACTGTGAGTAGGGATTTCATGTGGTCCATATCGAGATTCGTGATGCTTCCTTCTGGACCGGATATACCGGCGTTATTGAACATGATGTCGAGGCGTCCTTTCCACTGAACAGCCAGCTCGATGGCCTGTTCGACGTCTTGCTCTCTCGTGACGTCGCAGTGCACGTACCTACAAGAATTGACAGATTAACTCATGGAGTTTGTAACATCTGCTGAATATTGAACTGACTCAACAATACCTGCCGCCGATTGATTCAGCTAGTTCCAGCCCCAAATCATCAAGTAAATCAGCAATTACGACATAGGCCCCATGCTCAGCAAATAGTTTCGCCGTAGCAGCTCCGATTCCCCTTGCTCCACCGGTTATCACTGCAACTTTGCCTAGTAACCTTTCCATTTGGAGGTAGAAGAAAAGGAGGCATTCAGAACATATCAGAAACACAGCAAAGGAATCCGATTAAACAGAGGTAGTGTTTTCAAATTTAACCAACCTTTTCGGAGGAGGAGAGCTAATCATGTTGCTTGCAGATCTGTCTGAAAATAGCAAGGATTGCACTAAAACATGGAGGTATATATAGGAGTCACATCTTTATTGATGACTGATTGTTTATTGCCAACACACTTTTTCCTTCACACAACTAACTTGTACCTGTAATCTTGTAGTATTAACTAATTGATCATACTTGCCATATTGTCTTAGATGTTGTGTGTACAGGGTGCAAGATCTGCTTTATGTATGATATATATGTGAAGTTTATAAACTGCAATTTCATGTGAATTGTGGCTAACGAAACGTAACATTTTTAACGTAGACAGAAGGCCAGATAAGAGCGAAAAAACTTGTTCAGTCCAGCAGAAGAGAATAATGTTGCTTGCAGACTTGCAGTGACTGATAAGTTTGCTTGAATGCATGTGCAGTGGCAAAATTCAGAGAGTTGAGCATTCTTTGACAGATTGGCGTTCGGTCTGAGATTCTGGGGATCATGTTCGATGAAGCTTTAAGAGTAAATAGGCCACACCACAATGAAAGGTAATGCTCCATTTTCGTCTCTTATAATCTTCATCATATAACCTTCTACATTTCGAGAAACTAAAAACAATCGAACTGGGGTTTGGTGTAATAGTTCTATGTTTCAACTTTTAACAGTAAATCTTGTAACACAGTTGCAAAGAAGTAAAAGAAACATCATCAGAAAGATCTTAATACTTTCAACTATTCTTCCTATGCATGTATAAAATGCTAGAATTCACCCCTGTGGACGAGAAAATAGAGATTTCAGTATCTTATGTTAAGCAGCAGGAGAGCAGATTACCTCTTGTCTGCATAATGAAACCGAAAAATTTACAATCTCTTTTACAAAAGAGTAAGAACAAGAAGTTACAGGTTGCAGAGAAACTAAAATAACAAGAATCCTAACCTACCAATCTGCAACATAGTCCTTTACTTGTAGATCGGTGAAAATATACATTATGTTGCCTCAGAAACTAGTTAATCGATCAACATTTCATTGATATTGTTTCGATGCATATACCACAAAATTATCAGAGCACGAAGAATCAATTACCGATTAATCCTTGTGCTGATGCCAATCAATCCTATATTTATTCACACAGCATATGCTAATGGAAGTTCTGCTTCCTTGGATGAGGAAACAGCAGAAGAGGCGTTTCTGTTGGTCTGTGTCCTCGTGATTTGGTTGTCAGGGCGTCTGAAGCATGCTTTCAGCCACGTGTAGATGTACGTGAAAAACCAAAAGATCCATGGAGACCCTATGAGGACAAGGGCAACAAAGGGATAGTATGGTTTGCTTAGGTCCGGGACGAACACATAAAGAACAAGGAATACTCCACCAGCCGTGACACAAAGACAGAGGAGGCAAGAGATTAAAGGAACCCGAAAATCTCGTTGTCTATCTTCCTCCATTGCCATTCACATGAATCACAGCAACCTCCAATGCCGGCAAGCCTCGTTATCCCTTTTTGGTATGTCTGTGAACCTGATTGGATATATGAGATCACCTCAAGCAGGAACACCCTTTAAACAATGTATTTTCGCCTCCTGGTTTCAACGTAGCTGCAGCTAACTCGATTTATTCGCACTCCATGCAGGAAACGCCGTAGGTTGTTGTTTTCGATTCCCCTTCTCTATCTTTTTTCTGTTTTCTGTTTAGGGTTGTTGGTTTCTGCAACCAGAGAAGGAGGACATGCAGATTCAGGAATAGAAGGCCTCAGAAATAGATGGTTGTTTATGGTTTTTCGACCAAGAATTCGAAATCTTTTGTAATTATGCCAATCAGCAAATCCTATTTTGGTAACACAGGGAAAATTATGACTTCATGAGTCATCACAGGTTCATATTGTTATTCAATTTACTATATATGAGAATACCTAAACTATTATGGGATCTTTTCATGGTTATAGTTTCTCTGGTATCTAGTTTTCAACAACCTTGACAGAAAATGTTGCTACATGAAAACTCGCATTCGCTTTGCGTATAAGTTCTTCTAAAACCTACATTTCGCGCATAACATATGCGTACAAATCTTGATTTACCATAAGAAACATCAGATCATTTCATGATAGATTTTGCATTGATTGGAATAGATTTACAAGATAAATATTGATAAATCATTCGTAGATTCGGAACTTTTTTATTAACAGTAGCAACAAGAAAGTTTAAACCTTGCTAGCAAGTTCTCTATTTGCCAATTTGTACACGACCAAGCGAAACAAACTGAAGCCTTTCAAGACCTCTCAGCACCTTGTTGGAATGCAACGATCAGGAGAGTCACGAGAGATGCGTAGACTGAATTTGGTACTTTCTGCACCACCTTTCCAACGCCAGGGACATTTTCCGTAGTCCTTTTAGTCAACAAAGCAATAGCAGGAGCAACAGCCAGAGTTATGATCAGACCTTGACTGACTGAGATGAACGTATCTTTTGTTATCTTGCGCATGAACCTCACAAACTCTTCGCGATCTAGCTCCCCATCAAAGTTGATATCCGTATCCTGTATACCGAAAAGTACCGGGTTATAAATAGTTGACAGATTGAACAGATGCTTTCATTAGGCAACATTCATTCATTAAAATCATCAGTTTCTGGATAAAAGAAAGATATGTACTGAAACCGTAATATTTTCTGTTACGTACCAGCATCAGGCTTCTCACTTCCTCCTTTGTGGGAGGGTCAAAATGAGGACCGGGCAAGCGCTTATTCAGATCACTACAAAAACACACAAGCAATCCCATGAAACATTACAAAGACACGAATTTCATTTCACGAATGGATTAACAGTAGCCTGCAAGATAGCTTAAGTACCACATTCATTTGAAGCAGTGAAGGCCTTACTTGTATACAAGTAGCACAGCAATGTAGAGCTCTTCAAAAGACAGAGTAGCCTTGCCAGTAACATTCTTGACACGATCGAAAACTTTATCAGTTATCGACCGGATTTGCCTTTCTTTCCATTCCCTCCCTGCAGGCATATGTTAGTTCTAACATGAATTTTGTTGAAATCAATCACGTAACCATTTTACCGAAGCACCGTTGCTTCCTAACAAAGACATCGCATCAAGTGAAGCTAGACACATAAACACGATGAATTATGACTACAGGATTTCAGTTTTAATTGTGGTATGAAATCATTGTAGTTAACGATTCTCCTCTCCTCTCATCCTATAAACCAGATAACAACAGAATGTCAGAAGTATCACTATATCAAGATCAAACCACAAAACTCATGAGACTCAACCCACACAGTATCTTTCGTTCGTATAGGTAACTCGATCCTTGTCTTGATTTCTTCTATACATACACATGTATAGTGACTGACTAACCAAAGCAAATCACCATCCTTGCTGCTAAATATCATTCATCAATTCGACAATTCGACGTATGCAACCTATTAACCAATTAGCCTAATCCACACAATGAAACAAAAACAAAATACAGACAAGAACAATCAAGATCAGTCCATGAAATGACAAAATTCACCATTTTAGAGAAAACTTCTGCTCAGAACAGAGTACTCCTCTGTTCACAAGCACAAGCCTGATAATCAATCAAGCCTAAATACTCAAAACCCATCAAAATCTAAGGAAAACTAGTGCAAATGGATACAACAGGAAAGAAACTAGCTGAAATGAATACACAACAAACACTTCTAGAAGTCAACCAGACCAATCAAGAAACAGAATAACAGAAAAGGTGCAATTTGTAATTGGAATAAGAAGATGGGTGATGATACCTTTAAACTTTTCAAGAATTTGTCCCATGGCTTTGGAGGAGAGTGAATATGCTGCTATGCTATGTGGGGTTTTGAGAAAGGGGAGAAGAAGATTGCTTCCAAGTGAGATATAGTAGTAAACAAGAGGGTGCGAATCTAATGGGGGGATTCAATGGAGGAAACGTGTGCCTAGGATCTACCACTTCACGTGAGATCCTCAACAACTAGCTTAGATTGTTTGGGGATTGGGATTGGAATTACATAAAAAAAAATCCACATCATTTTCCTCTTGACACCTCTGAAAATCAACAATCAATGATGAATAAAACAAAAACAAATTATTGTGTTTATACAAATTCTTCCGCAAATCGTGATGTTAGAAAAAACGTGTTATCGTTGTGTATCATTATTAAAATGTAGTGCAATGTCCGTTTTAGTATATTAATGTCACATGTAGCTTATGTCAATGATTGGTTTAGTACACAAGTGTCTCATGTGATCATGTATTGTATCAACGCTCATTTAAGTACGTTTTTCCTAAAGTTACTTTTTTCACCGGACTTGTTCAAACCATCTAAATAAACATAAGTTAAATACAAACTGAAATTACCTTTTTTCTAAATCGAATGTAACATAATGAGTTGTGTCTATGAAAGGTAAATTGATTTGATACTCTGACATTAGCACTACATATTATTGACTGACATAATGCTTACATTACTCTATAAATACGTGTTATAATCGAGAAGTTATGACCATTTATATTTCGAAAAATACGAAACTCATGATATAAAGTGACATATATCACACTTATATTATATATGTACATGTTTTCATAAACAATATAACTCACTATAAACCTATAATCCGTATAACACAAGATTTTGTTGTGTGGGAAAATGTAATTAAAATGTTAATCTTTGTTTATACGAGCTAACATATAAATACTATCTATTTATTTAAAGTATAATTCATTTTCTTTCTAAATTAAAAAACTTGTCAAAAACTCCTCCAAAAACAGAGCTCAAAACAAAAATGATAAGCTCATGCCATAATGATTCCTCATTGCTCCAGAGACTTAGCTTCTGCAAATCCACTCAAGAACTCAAACAATTCCACTCCATTATCATCAAAACAAGCCAATCTGTCCAAACCCAGAATGTTTTATGCACAAAAATCCTATCTTTATGTGCTTCTTTCTCCCCCATCACAGACCTCAGCTACATTTACACTCTGTTTCATAAACTACCTAATCTTGAGTTATCTGTTTACAATGACTTCATTAGGCACTTTACTAATAACAGAAGTTACTTTCTTGCTTTTATGTTGTATAAAAGTTTAGTTGAAAATGGCTTGATTGGTGATAGCTATACTTACCCTTTTGTTTTCAAGGCTTGCTCTCAGTTGCAGGCGTTGAGAGAAGGGCAAGTGGTGCATGGTAGTGTGATAAAAAATGGGTTTGTGTTGGATTTGTATGTGGTGAACACTTTGATGCGTTTATATGGTGTTTGTGGGAGGGTGGGCGATGTTCAGAAGGTGTTTGATGGAAGTCCTGTTAGAGACTTGGTTTCTTGGACTGTGTTGATTCAAGGTTATGTGGGTAATGGGTTCTGGTTAGAAGGGGTTGAAGTGTTTTTTGGCATGTGTGAAAGGGGTGTGGAGGCAGATGAGAAGCTTATGACTGTTGTGGTTTCTGCAGCTGCTAAGCTGGGGGATTTGAGTGTAGGCAGGAAGTTGCATGATTACATAGGTAATAGTGGTGTAAATGTGGATGTGTTTGTTGCGAATGCATTGTTGGACATGTATTTGAAATGTGGAGATAGTGAATCTGCTAGAAGAGTTTTCAAGCGGATGCGAGTGAGGTCTGTGGTATCTTGGAATACAATGATATTAGGCTTGTCACACGGTGGTAAGTATAGCGAAGCTATAGATGTGTTTCGTAAGATGCGGGTTGAAGGAGTTGTCCCGGATGAAGTTACTTTAGTTGGCATTCTCAACTCTTGTGCGAATCTAGGGGTACTTGAATTAGGGAAGTGGGTTCATGCTTATGTTGATAAAAATAAGATTACTATAGAGGGGCATATTGGAAATGCTCTTATGGATATGTATGCGAAGAGCGGAAGCATGCATGATGCCTTAATAATATTTGAGCGTATAAAGCGTAAGGATGTGTATGCCTATAGTACCATGATCATGGGATTAGCCATGCACGGGGAGGGTCAAATGGCGTTGAAGCTCTTCGATGAATTGTGTGAAATGGGAATAAAAGCAAATGAAGTTACATTTGTCGGTGTTTTGACAGCATGTTGTCATACAGGGCTCGTGAATGAAGGCCGAAAGCTTTTCTCAGATATGTTGATGTTACATAATATAAAACCTCAAAAGGAGCATTATGGCTGCATGGTTGACCTTCTTGGCCGTGCTGGCTTGTTAAGTGAGGCGTACGAATTTGCACACAACATGCCATGTGAACCTGATAAGTTGATCTGGGGATCGTTATTAGGAGCTTGCAGGATCCATGGAAATCTAGACCTTGCTGAAAGAGTCATGAAGGAGCTCATAATGCTTGAGCCTGGAGAAGATGGCTCTAATGTACTCATGTCGAACATATACGCTTCCGAAAAGAAATGGAGAAATGTAATGCAACTAAGAAAAGGAATGAAGAAAGGTAAGATTATAAAGATTCCGGGATGCAGTTCAATTGAGTTGGATGGTGTAGTTTATGAATTTCGGAAGGGAGACAAAGCTCACTCAAGAGCTAAAGAAGTATCCGTGTTGCTAGACAGATTGACTCATCATTTGTATGATGGTGGACGAATGATGAATGATTATGAACTTCTCTACCAATAACAGAGCTGTAGAAACTGTATGTTTTGGATTTTACAGTTTGTTCGAGAGGAAATGTTGGCCTGGGGCCATCAAGTGATGTAATGCTCCCTTTCATAGAGGTACTTCACTTCTCTCTAGTGTTTACATTCTCTCTGTTGTTAACTATACAATGAATGTGAAGCTCTTTATGTACAGACAGAACATCGAATGACAAACGACTCTCCTGTACGTATAAACAGATTGAAACAGAATCAGTTGTTCATTTCATAATAGATAAATCCTTGTCTGCTGCCAAGAGTTTTTCTGCTCATGTTGCTAATTAGTCTCTTTGTGTTCTCTCTTTCTGAAAGAATGAAAGTGTGCTCATGAAGTTTATTTCGACATGCATCTTATTCTCAGTTTACTTCTGCAAGGTTGTTAATAAGGCTTCATACTTCCAGTTTGATAGTTTATCACTGCAGTTGAACTTAGAGATGCATGCCTAGCCAATAGGGCTTCTGAAGTTACGTAAAATCTTAGATTTCTGGTTGAAATATCTCACATAGATTAATAGCTTTGCACATAGTTTGATAGTTTTATTAGAACTATGCTTCATTGCCATGAGTTTTCAGTTTTGACATTTTGGATTAGTAAACTGTGGGGAGAAGATAGCTAGTGTTATCCGTTAGAGAATTTTGGATTCATTGGTAATGGCAATGAAGCCTGTAGTTACCTCACAAGTCAGCTAACTGTAAAGAGCAGTTTTCTTTGATTGCTTACACGGAAAAGAATATGTTCTTGAACAAAACACAAGAAAAAGAAGGAAACACACAACAATGTTGTTCCCTACAAACGGTCGAATATGTGCCTGCAAAACCTTTTTCTTAGACCTTAGAGGTGCTTCCTGGACAAGATAAGCTAGAACCAGATAGTAGGGATAGGAATATGTGAGACAAAGCAACTCAGAACATATACATTAGAAAGAAGAATGGAACACTTAAATAACAAACATTCATCACATAGACTAATACGCAATCGTGAAATTCCTATAATGTAAAACAGAAATCTTTAGAGTTCTACCACGTTCAGGTTTCTTGCTTGCGTTGCAGCTCAACTTTCCAATAGCTTTTGGTAAAGTGAAACAAACTCCTTTGTGTGTCATAATGGGGCATTTGGTACTCATTTGAACAGAAAATTTACTGCTACGTTGCAAGTGTCTTAACATTTTATTAGTCTATACCACCAGCAATCTTTCTTTTCGTACATTAATCTGTCACTTCGTATTCTTGTCTAGTGATTGTTTGCGATTTGCTGACTGTCATGGGCTTGCATTCATATTCTGAATAGCTTGGATAGTTTTATCTTGATATATTCTATTTACAGCTTTCATTTATACGCGTATATGCTAATTTTTTCTACTTTCATGCTTAGGTGAGTCACCAACCATATCATAGGTTAGGAAGCATGCACAGCATTTTCCAACTTCTATAAACGTTATCACTCTAAATGCGACATGTTCAGCATGACTCTAAACTGAACTTGCATTGCCTTAATGGTGTTTGTTTTCTTCTAGACTTAATGGATAAGCTCGAAATTAATCGAATTGCAGAATCACCCCTCTAATCAGTCTTGTGATCTTGTGACCTTGTCTGTCCTAGCTAGTGAAAATCAGTAGAGTTTCGGCTTTTCTCATGATTTGATACTACACATAAATCACATACCATTTTGTTTTTCCTTTTATTGCAACATTACTTACTGTCACAAATGCTATCGAACATCGATTAGTTTATGTTCCCTTACTACTAACAGCATCCTGCCTCCTGAAATTCCCCCATCACAACATTTGTGTGACTGACCTTTCATTATCTAATGATTGATTAGCTCAGGAGTAGCTGCATAATTGCAAGCCAGCTTCTAACTTTGTTAGAACCTTTTTTCGCAGAAATAAATCGCATAATTGCGCGAAATTTTTTCTAATAGTTCTTTGTTCTCTGTTTAACAGGACAGGACATATAAAGGTAATATTCCTTGAAATATCTGCACTTTAGATTGTTATCTACTTTTGATGCTATAGAAACCGTCTGGATGTAACTGTTACGACTCTTGGGACCGGTGGAACTGCAAGATCTCGACCTTTGATCCTGAAAGGCGTTGCACAGGACTAACTAAGATCAGGAAATATCGCGTTCGCCTAAACTTTTTCTTCGAAAACTCCTTAACACCAGCTTTACATGACTCAATTTTATACTAGTTAGTTTATAGTTTTGCTCAGCAAAGTTATCTGAGATTCTTGAATTTCTGCTTACTTGGAATTACTAGTAATTTTTTTCTTTCTTTTTTAAACCAAATTGGTTGTTGTAGTTAGTTAGCATGCCCGGATTGCATGGAGAAATTTTCTGGTTAATTACTGGCCCCACACCAGTCTGTAGAAAAAGATTAAAAATATTAACAAATGTAAAATATTATTTACCATTTGTATTAGTTGTGTTTGTTAGAGTTGTAGTTCAACTGTCAAAGATGCCTTGCTGCTGGTTTCTGATCATGAAAACTTCTACTACATCTCTGTTGTATTATGCTTCATTCGAACCGAAAACTCCATCGAGCGTATAGTTAGCGTAACGTGTAACTATCGTGTGATATTGTTACGACTCCCGACTCGTATCAGATGGAGTAAAAAGTAAAAAGTGAAAAGTTACCTTGAACAGAAACAATCTCTGTACTGGAAATAACAGACAAGAAAGTTGAAACAATATGAGATAGTAGGGCAGAGTTTGAAAGGACCATTTTCATATCTTAACCCAGTCATGTAGGTCCTTTTGCTGTTCCATTTTGCACAGAAGATGATCTAACCAGTTTGTACAAAGGGTGAAAAAGAGAGATCTGTAAAATCTCATAAAGGTTTCATAATCTTTGTACAAAAATCAATTATGGAGACGAAACCGATTGACCGTAGAACACCGTCTTCATTTCAACCAATTGTTTTACCTGATCGAGCATATTAAGCAAGTCAAATTCTTGAAAAGGACGGGGTTGGTTTCGAAAAAAATTATTCTTTAGTTACCTCGAGAATGTTTGAAATTTGTGTTTCGGTGTTTTTAAACCTTTATTTGGACGTTTTATATTTAAGAAAAAAACTGTCTTTCACAATACTGTCTCGTTAAGCAAGTGGTTAACTAAATGTTGTTAGCTCTCAAAACACTCCTACAATCCTATCGCGCCGTTTAATTCGCTTTGAAATTTATGAACTGAACTCCTTTCAAGTGTAAATTTCAACTGCGCAAATTTAAACTCGAAAGCAACTGCACCAAATGAACCCAAACTGAACTGAAATTAACCAAAATGAGTTTAAGTTGAATGGAACAACCTTACATATTTTTACAAAATTAAGTGAAACAGAGTACAAATTCAAGAAATCAAGAAAATCATCTTTAAAGAACAAACTTTGTTCTTGATCACTCATAGCAAAATTTCAGAAATGGGAATCTCTCTACCAGTGTAACAAACTTTCCACAAACCATTAGAAAAAAAATTAAAGAAAAAAAAATGAAAATTCAGAATTGTGACAAAATAAATACAGAGCATTCTGTTAGAGGTCCCCCACCCCAGGGCAGCCTACCCCACCCCATAACCAACCAAATTCCCATAATCCTTTTCTTCTCCCACTTTGCATCCCTAATCCCCCTTCCCTTTTATGTACCCCTTCAACTGGAGGACACAAACTTCAAATCCTTTTTGAAACCCACACCAAGAAAAGGTAAAAAAACCTAACCAAAAACCAAAAGAAGTTGATCTTTTTTGAATTTTTTGGACTGTTTTTGGACTATTTTTTGCTTCTTCTGCAAGATGATTCCTTAACATGTTACTAGTACTAGTACTGTCTGCTTTTCCATTATTATCAGTTCTTGTCCTTAACCTCTTTTTGCTCCTATCCCTTTCAGGTTTTGTCCAAAGACTATAGAGTTCATCAAGGATTCAAGAATTCAAGAAAATGATTTATAATGAGCAAAGTGCTTGTTTTGATCCAGCAACTGCTTTCCAGGAGGGTTTGGTTCAGTCTGAGAATGATTTCTCCAAACCCCACATGGATGACCAGCAGTCCTACTCTCAGGGCCTTGATTTGGACCTCCAGAATCAGGAAATGCAGAGTATGATTGACCATCACAACAATATGGTTCAAGAAATGGTACAGAACCCATCCTGGCAAGAAATGAACAACACCTTCAGCAATGGTGGGAGCAGTAATGGTCAAGAACATGTCCAGAATGGTCATTTTGGTGAAGCCCTTTACCCTACCACACCTGATTTGCTCAACATGTTTCCTCTGCCTAGGTGTTCGGCTTCGGCTTTTCTGCCGAATTCGAACTCGATCAACTTTTCGAGCTCGTCGCAGGTGCATAAGGCCTCTTCCAGCTTCTTGGCTTCATTAGGCCTGTTTGGTGGTGAACCGGGCGAAGGGGGCGCGTCCGGTTCGAACAACGGTGTGTTGTATGACTCTATGTTGCCTGTAAACCTGCAGCCACAGCCTCCTATGTTGAAGGAACTGTTCCATTCGCTGCCGTATGCGAATGGTAGTCATGGTAGCTTGTTTGGTGGTGGGGTGGATTATGAGAGGGAGGGGAATGTTGGTAGTGGTGGGTTGATGTACCAGGATGGGGATGGGAGGGGGTTGGATAATGGGGTGTTTATGTTTACTTCTGGTGAAATGAACTGTTTGGGGAAAAATAGAGAGGGGAAAGATGTTAAGCATTTTGCTACTGAGAGGAATAGGAGAGTTCAGTTGAATGATAAGTTTCAGACTCTTAGGAAACTCATTCCTCAGCCCACCAAGGTATAACTAACATCTTGTTTCTCTTTGCGAATCGTGTTCTTTTTTAGTTAATAAGTTAAATGTGCTTGTGCTTGTGATTGTGATTTGTGAGTGTGAGTGGGAGGTATGTATGCTGTTTGCAATCATACTATTTGTTGATGCAGAATGTTTGTGGCCTTGCCTGTCGATGTTACATGCTTTTAACTTTCGAGTTGTAACGTGTTAGAGGAGTGAATACTATGATGCATTACAAGGTATCTTAGAGTATGTTCTGTATATCTTGATTCTTTGTGTCTTGTTATTAGGCTTTTAACTTTCGAGTTGTAACGTGTTAGAGGAGTGAATACTATGCATTACAAGGTATCTTAGAGTATGTTCTGTATATCTAGATTGTTTGTTGTCTTGTTGTTGATTAGGAGCGAGCCGAATGTCTCATGTTTGGAACAATGTTGAGACTTTTCATTGATGTTCTTTATTGTAACTCGCAATAATGTTGAATGTAGTTTGGTGAACTGTATACAAGAATAGTAAAATTGTGTGCGAAAACAGTATACTGGTAATGCTTGTTGCCTTGTGTATGTTCTTGACATGTCGAATATGTTGTTTTGCGAGGAAATCCTAGAGTGACAGAGCATCAATAGTCGGAGATGCTATTGAGTACATCAATGAGCTGAAAAGGACAGTTAATGAGCTAAAAAGAATCAAGGAAAGTAAGAGATGTGCCAGGGAGAGGCTCAAGAGGCCTAAAGCAGAAGAAGAAGAAGAAGATATGATTGAACAGAACGGCTCGAATTCACCTGGTGACACAGAGAACCCTTTCAATGGCCCATCACTAAGGAGCTCATGGCTTCGTAGGAAATCCAAGAACACCGAGGTTGATGTCCGTATCATAGATGATGAAGTGAACGTGAAACTTGTTCAACAGAAGAGAGTCAATTGCCTACTTTTCGTGTCAAGAGTTCTTGATGAACTCCAGCTTGATCTTCACCATGTTGCTGGAGGGCTTATTGGCGATTACTACAGCTTCTTGTTCAACTCCAAGGTAAATTAACCACTTACTTTTCGCAACTTTAATCTTGTTCTTGATCCATTTTCGATCTGTTAACAATCTGTTTCTCATGTTGCAGATAGGTGAAGGTTCAATTGTGTATGCAAGTGCCATAGCTGACAAACTCATTGAAGTTGTGGATAAGCAGTATGCAGCCATTCCACCAACTAACAGCTATTAGGTAAGTCGATAGCCTCTACCTGCTTCGTTTAGCTACAATCGATGCATCATATCAAGTAGACGTTCAACGTGGAAATGATATTCGACATCCTGATTGTGAACTCTAGAGTAATCCAGCTTAGGCTAGCCGAAAAAGACTGTTAGATTGTTCGAAGATAGCGAAAAGATAACAAGATCATACATAAAGGGCTAAACCTTCTGGTGTTACAAGATCTTAGCAATTTTACATCTTAAGATCCTCATATATAACAGTGCTTTGCATAAAGTCTTAAGCAAACAAGAAAACTATTTTCTATTATCAGATAATCTGATCGAGTAGGAGTAGGAGTAGGAGTAGGAGTAGGGTAGTTACATTTTCCGTTTCTTTTTAGGTCGAATAATCTGCTTATTGCTTAAAATTTAGGAAATTTACTCTTCCAACCCCCATGTTTCTGACAACTACACAACAACCCCTCAGTTACAAGAAATCATACTTACACTCAAAATTGTTGACTCAAATTCTTTTGGCATTAATTTTAACTAATTCTGCTTTTGTGCTTCATATTTATTACTCTGTATTTGTGTTTTAAGTATCTTTGTTTATTTTTGAAAACTAGAAAAACGAAGATTAATAATGATTTTCCGTTTGTATATGTATATTTGTTATTGCAGAAAATAGAAGAGCCTTGTTTTGCATGGAGGGGGATATATGTAGGTGGCTGACACTGAATTTACAGATCTGGCCCTGTTAATTATGAGTGATTAGGTGTGGTGTCAGGTTAATCAACTTAATTATATTTTAATCCTAGTTACTTAAATAGCTATTGATCCTCTAATTTAGGACCTCTTCTTGCTGAAGAGTCCTAACTTTATTATTAGGTTTATATAAACAATTTATCGGATTCCGTTATTTTTCTGCTTGTTGCTTATCGTGATATTTACAATTTCGTGTTGAGTTTGCGAACTTAGTCATAAGAAGGGAATTTCACAAGGAAAAAAACTGTATTTTTCAAGACGAAAGTAAATAAGAAGGGTGTGAGATAAATTTATATTCTACTTACTACTTATGCTCCGTTCAATTCACCTATAAATATTGAACTGAACTGACCTAAACTGAACTAAACGAAACTGGACAGAGGTCAAGTTAATTAAACAGAGCTTTAGTAATTGTAAAAGTGGAGCACTAGTAGCTAGTCACAAAATAAGGAGATAAAATCAAACTAAAATGAAGCAGCTGTGGAAAATGCAGCCTTTTATTAAGCATAAAAAAAAACTGTATAAAACACCCAGATAATAGTTAAAAATATCGAAACACATGTTTAAAATATACTCAACTAACTGAAAAAAATGTTTTTTCTAAACAAAATACTACTACTAGCACAAGTGTACTTTTAACATCAAGTATGATTAAGACATAGGATTAACATAATTATTAGTGTAATTATATGCGGAGATTAGAAGTGAATTAATCATCTCTAAACACAGATTTCATTCATTATTTAGTACTCCTAGTCCTAGTACTATCTATTAATTTTATTTTAAAATGGGATGCGGAGAAAAAGAAAATGATTGTGGGAGTTGAGGTTTTCATTTAATTTTCTCCACATAAAAATTCAAGTAATGATGCTATATAGTTTCCTTGATCCAAGACATTGAATTTTCTTACTTAAAATCTAATTGAAAAAGACTTTTATTAAGAAAAAATAGGGTTGAGAGTTACTTGTATTAGCATTGCTAGTCAATTACTTGTTCCTCTCTTTTGTACTCTTTTGCTCAAATGCTACTTTGCCACTTGTTTATCCTTTTATTACCATTTATACAAGCCACTTGCCAAATCGGGGCGAAGTATACAATACTTAGAGATTTATGTGGAGCGAAATTGTTTAAAGATACTACGAGAATAAAATATACAGATTGAAAAATATAATGGACATTTCGTTCACATCTCTCGTCATGTCTTTACTTATCTGCGCCATGATTCTTTCAATTTATATGTACAACTTAAATAATAGATGGAGCTAATACCTCCTTCCTTACAATTTTGCATCTATCATGTTCTTTCAATTCTACGTACGACTTAGATAATACGTGGAGCTAATACGTCCCTCCTCACAATTTTATTTGTCCCGCGGTTCTTTCAGTTCTATGTACGACTTATATAATACGTGAAGCTAACACTTCCTTCTTCACAATCTTGTATGTCCCATGATTCTTTTCTATGTGCGACTTAGATAATACGTGAAGCTAAGACGTCCTTCCTTACAGGTTTAGATGCTCCCATGGTTCTTTCAATTCTGTGTACGACTTACGTAATACGTGAAGTTAACACACGAAATCAACTGCGATGTGTGTCTTATTGCGAAGATATTTATCGAAGAAATTCTTTAGGTGTACAAGGAGAGAACAGAGTACGTATTACGTATGCAAATTTGAATATTCAAATTAGAAATTTTTGGATCATGCTGTTGTTTTTTGTTGTATGTAACGGCAAGTTTGAAAGTGATTTTCACAAATCAGTTGTATATATCGATGCCGAATTGAATAGGATTTACAGACATGCATTCTTGTATCTACTGATAGTGACCATCTCAAACACTTCGAGACCTTTCTTTTCCCATGATCCTACTTACATACATGGCCCTATAAACTACCTCCCCCGGATTTTCAGGGGCGGACATAGAAAAATATCACCGCAAACTAGATAAGCATGTTCGTAAATATAAAATATTGTACTTCAATTTGTCGGAAAAACTCTTCTCGTGAATCCAGGGTTCAACCCCACTCAAGCATTATGCGTGGATCCGTCCCACCTCAAAGAGCCACGTAAAGCTCACTTTACGCATTAGAGTCGCTTAGTAATGACCCTCCCTATAATCGTTTCTCACATACCTTTGTAGAGAGTCTACAACAACAAATAGGGTAAGGTAAACCGGACTTTCCCCTCAAGTAGTAGAGAGGCTCTTTCCAATTTAACTCAAACTTAGATTATTAGCCAATTTTATACTAGAATATAAATAAAATAAAATAAATCGACAATTTCTTTGAAGTTCCATCGAAATCCCTTATCAAATCAAGTGACTTATAAGTTATAGCTATAAATTTATTCTCTCTCTTAAGAAGTTAACTGAAGGTTCCTTATCAAATCAGGTAGCTTATACTCTAACTATAAATATATTATTTCTCGTGAGCAGTTACCATAAGAGTTACCTAGAAATCGCTTATCAAATCAACTTAGCTTATAACACAATCAGCTCGACACCCACGAAACAAACTCACTTTGCAAGTAAAACTCACCAAACTGATAAACTAGTGCTAAACCGAGTATGTCACGAATGATGTTTGCATAGCAGAGTGCAAATAAAATGTTGTGGGAAAAGCACACAGAAGTGGGAACCCAAACACCTTAGTCCAAACAGAAGTACTTCTTCCAGAAATAAACAGCTTA
>JAYMSL010000256.1:0-28549 GCA_036897195.1 Plantago coronopus
GAAAGGGGAGATACTGATTGACACGCTTCTAGCGAAAGGTCGTGCCCAATCAGGGATGTCCTTTCTCGGAATCCAAGACTTCCGAGTACCTATCCTATTCCTAGCTCTGAATATATATATAAAAGGATCATGGGGGTTTATAAGAACCCATGTAGTACAACCAAGAGAGACCCTTACAAATGCCCTTAATACAAAATAAACCTAGTAAACTGAATCTTCGAAGCCTACTCAAAATACAAGAATAGTAGAATTTTATCAACTTACATACCATAGGAAAATGCAAGTTCGATAAATTAGCATCTAAAATTACAAGCATCTCATAAAGTTGAGTAGTGCCAAAAGCTTCACTATCAAGTTGCCAAAAGTTGTTGAACGTCATCGCCAAAACAAGATCACTGCAGGTCGTATAAACAAAATCACAACCATCCCAAAACTGATGCATTACTCTGGGGGAGTTTTAAACCTGATAAAATAATCCAGATTTTCGCCAAGTAGTCACAGGCTCTCTTCAAACAGAATGACACGTGAATTAACTGAGCATACTGATTTGTACAATTCTGAACAGCAGCGCAGAAAACTATACCCAACCTGTTAATGTTAGCCAAAATGGGAGAAACACATATACATTTTATCTTGATAACAGTTCTAGTCCAGAGAGATACAAGTAGATCACTTGAGAGGTAGTACAAGTACCACAGTTCAAACCAAACTTTCAGAAGTAAGATCAGGGGAAGAAGAGAAGAGTTCCAAGTTGTACTGGACAGTATACAACATAACTGGTTAGAAAGAAGGAGGGAGTAACCATGGAAGTGAGATTTCAGCCTCAAAATAGTGTGGAGAGGGGTAAGATAATAGAAAGGAGAGAAGAACAAAATAGAAAAAGAGTAAAGAGAGGGGAGAGAGAGCCAAAAACCAATCCATGTTAAAGTTCACCTTTCATCACACACAAACTACACTTTTCTTACAGTACATAAGGACTACCTATAACCCGATGCACGTTACTCTCACTGAGAGTCTCACATACATGTTAAATTGCTATTAACCATAGGATTTGTCCACACCTTAAAGCTGCCATGCATCGATCATGAATACCAAGTATCTTTAAGTTAATGATAGTCCAGGGAAGTATTAATTTATTTGTTTTTAAAGGCAATTTTTTTATAGAATGACTAAACAATATATATATATATATATATACTTTTATATATATATAAATATATTTATATATATATAAAAGTATACATAATGTAAACGGGTTTCACTTAAAGCAAAATGACCCTAATTACTGTCATTCCATGAAAAGGGCAGTATTAAATCTGTAATGTTTTTTTTTTTAGGGGTATTAAATCTGTAATGTATATGAGCAATTTTACTGACATTCCATGGATTATCTCAATCCTAAATGTGATTATTACATTCATTCTATTATCTCAGGTACATATATGCGAAAACATAAACACAACACCAGATACTAGTTGTAATTACAAAGTACTATATATAAATATAGAAAGCTTAGTATCATTTTGAATGTCCATATTCCACCAGCTGATAACGCCTTCTCCTCAAATTTCACGTCTCCAGATTGACTACTCAAGGAAAATCGCCACAAGAACACTCACGAGGATGAGGATGAAGAATCCAAGTATGAAACCCGTTGCCTTTTCTGAGGATAAACCAACTCTTGAGCAAATTCTGCAGATGCAGCCACCTTGTCAAGAATATCGGTAAAAACTGCACGAATAGAGCCCATTACAAGTTCCTCACTCTTTCCTTCTTCACTTGCAGTTACTAAGAACACGCTCTTAACACGGCCACCCAAGGTAGAGATTTCAGGCTTCAACACTTTAACAGGTAGATTCTTGATAGCTTGTCTAACATCAGACAAGAGATCGGGCCTGTACTCGCAGCACAGAGAAGCCCTCAATATGGAAGATCCATTGCTTGTGATAGTATCAAGTTTTTCGACTTTCACTTCATCAGTGTCCATTGGGATGTGCAAGCCTTCACTAGCTTGTGTTGCCGTTTTCTTTAGCTGCATCACTTGAGTAATCACTTCAGCCAGTAATGTCGCCTTGTCCATCTGAAAAGAACAACCGGTAGATGTAAGCTCATCTGTCCATGCATTATTGTAGAGTATATCCACTATTAAATACAGAACAAACCAAAATAACAATTCATCTAATACTCAAAAGTTCGGGATAGTTACACTAAGCAACCCCACCCCGTACTTATAGACCTAATAAAGTAATAATAACACAGCATCATATTCATGGGTCATGGCTAAAAAGGAGGCAGGCGTAAGGCATAGTAAACGGTTTTAGAAATCTAGCGTTTTGAAGTGGTGTTGAGCTCCGGGTGCAGGACCACTTATAATTGGGGATTCTCATACTACATTAACCTTTTGATTCAGACATCTATATATGTTCTGAAATATCTGCTGAAGTGGATGGTTAAATTGACCTTCATTTAATTTCTATAGTAGATTGCAAAGAAAACTTATGACAAGTGGCTAATAAAACGCTGGAAAAACGGCTGACTATGAAGACTGCATAACATCAGTAACGTGAAGATAGTGGAAGAAAAACTCAGCAGAGAAGTTAACTGAGAAAATGGTATGGGTCTTATGTTATTCATGTACTGAAAGTTAATCTGCAGTTCACTGCAGAGAGTTTTTTACCCACGATCTGACTGGAAAATAATCATTTTAAACGAATAAGTAAACCCCCTAAACCAGTTAACCCACATCTTAAATGGCTTATATACGGGATAACATCAATTACATTTACACCTATTTTGTGAAATGCAACAAAATAACAATCCAACTTTGGATAGAAAATGGAAAAAATGTAAGTTGCATTTCCATTATTTCACATTCAGAACAAACAGGCCAACCTACAGTGAGAGAGTCTTAGCTGTAACATTTTTTTTTTTCAGAAGTCAAAAAAGATAAAGTCAGACAAGGAAGCATCAACTCTAAATTCCTAACCAATTAAGGCTTTATCAGTTTAAAATATAAGTAATATCAGTTGGTCGGCTTGTTCAATCATGTATAGGTTTTCAGACCTTACAAGATACAATGACACCCAAATAAGCAAGTCACATTATTTTAGTACAAGTTATTATCTAAAAACAAATACTATTTTAGCGGTTGTTCACCCTAACCACAATGTTAGATCATGGTAGACCAACTCTGTCTTTAAAATATGCAAACAAACCATATATAGAAAATGACTGATAAGAATCAATGGAAGATTCAAGCCATATCACCAGCCAGATGTACTTGTTAACCAATCACAATTTTCAGTAGCCACGTCCAGACAAAGATGCAGTAGAGTAAAGCTTTGACTTTTGAAGACAGTGACTATCTATAATATACCAGCAAGCAAACCACCATGACATCTCAAGTTTATAAGGATTGAGAGAGTTGACATTTCAGGATTTATCAACTTTTATTAGGAAAAACTAGCCAGGTTGAATATCGAGTGTTCACTGATTACATTATGCAAAGGGTAGCCATCATCAAACAAATCTAGTATCACACGAGTTTCTTTGTGGATGAAAATACTGGCATACACGTTGAACTAGAGCCGTGTATATGTTACAAGTCAGTTCATGATATGTTTCTAGTAGCAGGGAAATTCAAACGTGGAAAAAATTTGTCAAGGCAAGAGTTGCTGAGTATTCTTAGTTGACTTGAGGTTCTAGCCTTTATTCAGCATCATAAGTTTAATAGGAAATATGTTTCCTTCGTATATACTACTATATACTACTATATAATTTGACAGTTATAAGCATAAAGGTAGAGATGCTCCATTTAATAATTTCTCAGTTGTCAGTGAGACTACAAATGAGTTGTGTGTAATTTACAAACATATACATATCAATAACCTTCATAAGAAAACAAACAGACTAGATATTTGAGACACACAAAACCACCTCCAGAAACCTTAAAGCACGGAAAGGTGCAAGTTCATAAAACTAATTAGTCGACCAGCAAAAACAAACAAGAGGGCAAGCAAAATCTGAAGTCAAACCGAACCAATAATGTCCAACATACGAATGAAGAAGCTCAGCCGTTGGTATATTGATCATATATAAGACATTTCCTTAGGGTCTTGATAACTCCAGTAAATAAACATTACTTTCAAACTACTAGTATTACTTATATATTATCTTATGGTAACATTACTCCACACACGATACATAAATTTACAGGGACTATATCATGGCATATTCATTGATACTGATACAAGAGTATTATACTCAATAATTATGACATTCTAGATTACTGCAAGTTATTCATAAAAATGAAACATCAATATATTACCCTTCAGGCCTCCAATAAAAACAAATAAATAAGCATGTCATTTTTAAAAAGTCAAGTTCTGGCAAATTAGATAATCATAATGATGATATACAGAACAAGCAAAGATCAGAAGACAGAAGCTGACCTTCTTATTGCTCGGTACAAGTCCTCGAAGCGTTTCCAAATGTGCATTGATCCGGTCTCTTCGTCTGCGTTCTGCCTCACTATGGCTCTTCAAAGCAGCCACCGTTTTACCTTCCGGAATCCCACTCTTCTTCTCCATTCTCGCTGAAGCCTTCACTAGCTCCCCCTTCCCTCCATCCCAAACCAACGACTGCTTAACAGACATTGATCACTCCTCCAAAATTCAAAACAAATTCCTCGAATATCCCCGATAGTCCGATACTCAATCCAACAACTCCACACAATCCAAAATCAAGATCTTAACAATAGTAATTCAAATGTTACATACTTAATTCGCTGAAAGAGTTTAAAAAGGCAAGACTCAGCTTAGTAATAATCCTTTTTTCAACCAACGAAAAGTATGTGGGACTAAAAACAAACAACTGGTATGCGTGTAAGTTCACAAAAGAAACACAATAGCTCAACAATCTGAATTCGAAAACCTGCAGAATAATATGATTGCAGATTGCTTTTAACCACACTCAAAGCAACAAAAAGCAAAAGAAATTCTATGGATCAATGCCAGGTGGGCGTGTAGCAAGGGCAAACCAAAAGGATAGCATTTTGGAGAGAATTCTGAGTGTTGCAACAGAAGGGATGATTCTAATAAGTGTCATAATTTTCTGGAAGAGAAGACGGTGAATTAGATAGAACAGAATTGAAATTGAAGCTTCTTGCTTCAAGAAGAAACAGAAATCAAGAGCTTAAAAACAGAGCTAGTGTTGATCAGTGAGAAAAAATCCACATCTTTTTCTTCCTGACGGTGTCGAATTTCAGCATTTCTGAAGATTTTCTGGTTTTTCTGGGTTGAATCAATCTATGACACTGTTGAAGAATCCGATGGGATATGCAGACAGACAGAGGGGGCCAAAAGACAGACTTTTATGCTCAACAAAACAAAATTGTATGCTTGTAGTGTATGACTTGTTGGCAAACTCTCCTATTTATAGAGTTTTTTCTTTTCATTTTCTTTTTTGGGTTGAAGATTATTTTAATTCAATTATTCAACCATCTAAAGTCCAAAACCATACGATTTTAAATACATACGATTTGAACTGATACAGATTACTCATACACTGCTATTCAGGTGAGATACGAGGTCGGTAGACCGTTATTTTCATACGCCTATCTGTATGGTTACTCAACATACCAACTCATATATTCTCCATATTGTGTCCTCAGTCCTTTTTCTTTCTTTCTTTCTTGTACACTAAGAAATTTTACCGTAGATTGCTCATCCTATAATTGTTTCAGGATTTATACTTGTAGTTCTTATGGACGAATGTGCAAAACATTATTTCAATGAGCAATGTGATAGACTCATTTTAACTATGAGAATATGGGGTTGTTATGAAGAAGCTCCAAAAAGATATCCAAATATAGCTTCAAATTAACTATGTGACTAGTCAGTATTTGGATTGAAGCTAACTATGATTTGTGCACGTAACCTACGCGAGTCTACTAATGTGGAACATTCTCCACCTGAAGTACTTGGATTGAAGCTAACTTCGGAAAACTGCGGTAGCAAGACCAACTTGGAAAAAAATAGAATTGAAAAATAACGTGTGGATGTCATGCTTGTAAATGAAGAATAAATCATATCTCTAAAACGTCCCGATTTGCTCATGTTGGTAAAAAAAGACCTTTAGCAAAAGCGTAAACTGTGTGCACCATAGTTTCCCTAAATTTGTGCAAATTAATATTAATATTTGGTCGGGGTTCGTATTAGTTTCATTTAATTATTATTTTATCTGTTTGGACAATACTAGGGGCAAGACTAATATTCCTCTCCTCGTTATGATTTGGACAATATTGTTGTTGGGAGTTGGGGTAAGACTAATGCTCCCTCTCCAATCCTTTCATTGGACATAATATCTAATGTAATTGCAAGTTAACCATTGAAGAAAGAATTTGAGGTTCACAGCCAATCATAGATGGTGTTATAAAATATGAACTAGAAATGACTGATCGATCAGAGTTGTTGTAGCTACTAAAAACAATCATAAAATTGGGCAATAGGGCTTGTTGCATGTTGCATTAGTTTGTACCTTTTTTTATAAAAATAAATAAATAAATAAAATAGTGTGAGGGGTATATCCTGGAGAAAGCCAAAGAGTTAAGGCCGCAGCATGAGTCATGAGATAAACCTACAACCAGTGCTGGGAAACACCTGACAGCTGCACCAATATAATGAATTCATAAGGGCATCTAATAATGTATCAAAATAAAATCAAGGAAATGAAAAGTGTATGGAAGTTTTCACACGTTTCTATTCGTGGACAGCAACAATTTACATTATATTATGATGACAACATAAATTATATAATTTTATTTGATAAGTGGTAGTTTTATTGATTCCGTTCGTTAGAAAAAGTGTTAGAACATGCAGTCTAAAACAAAGGTTTAAGTTCATGAGTTAAGGTGATTAATCATTCGGAGCAAGCTTCCCCGCACGTAGGTCCTGCAAGTGGAGGGGGCGGGGGGAGGTTATCTCCCTTTAACCGGTTTTATTTAGACAAACCAAAAGTGTCATAACTCATAACTGTAGAGGGTCAACCTCGTGGAAGAACAACCTAAAGTATGCAAGTTGCACCTTCAAAAATACCCTTCAAAAATACCATAAGTGATGAGGTATTTTTTAGGAGTATAAGTGGGGTTTAGATCGCGCCGAATGTACGCACCAGATCTTCTCTCTTTCAAATTGTTAAGGGTCTCTGGGTCGGCCCAACACTTCTAGTGGGCTGCGGTGGTTGGTGGACCCAACAGGTGGACCTTTGTGGGGTCAAACACAACTTGATTCCAGAGTTCTACTCCCCACATCCCACAAAACTTTACTTGACGTACAGTTTAATAAATTGAATAAAAGTAATGAGAGGTATGTTACTTTTTAGTGAGGAAGATGTAATATTAGTGTTAAAATAATGTTTTAGGGGTGGGGTATGTTATTCTAAGACATGTGTCATTCATCCAACGGATGGAGGAGGAGATGTTGGAGGAATATGGGTGAGAAGATCCGGAGCCCCTCCATAGGTATTGAGTAAAGTTTTGTGAGACACCCAAAAACGGAAAGTGGGTAAATTTTTGTGAGACTGAGAAAGTAGGATATACTATCAACTATGCGGGCATGGGTCGGTTCATCATTTTACTTGGCATTTTAAATCTTGTATTTTCCAACCTATAACTGGAAATTTTAGGATCACTCTATTTAGGATTTTTGTTTAAAAAAAAACCATAACTATGTAACGATCTCTGGATCGATCGATGATCGAGTATTCGACTACTTATAAATTAGTAGACGCAAATTATTAAGCACGTTGTAGCATACCCGTTTAATTCGTTAATGTCACGGTCCTACTACGAGAGCAATATTAAAATTCTGACTTGGCTTCCAGAGTTGAGTTTTGACTTACGATGATAGGCCAATTGCTTTATATATGGGAATATTGTCTAAGTTCACCTTATTTATATCTAACTCAGAACTTTACTAATAATCTAAACTTTAAACTATATAATACACTAGGATATTATTAAATGTCAGACTTCAGCTCACCTAAGCTTATACAAGTAAAATTCAACTTTTTTATATCTACAAGCTTCAATCACATCAACATGATACTTACAATAGGTAACAACTGAGTACAAATACATGAAAGTTTTACAACTAGCTATATAGTAGTGATCTTACAAATTGACACAATTGACAAGGCCACGTTTGCCTACAAACTACTAATTAACTACCAAACCACATATATATCAACTTGAATATTCAAGTTCAACAAGCTATGATTCCCTATGCTATCGGGTAGATAGTAAGCACACAATAATTGTAAACATCCAGAATTCAAATATTCAATACACTGTCCGATTTGAACCTGTTCAATATTCACATACGATGATGAAAGGTGGAGTGATGGATACGGGTAATGTTCGTACCCGAATCCATAGAATTTACCCTATGCTACAGGGTATGATGATTCCATAGCAATACCACAAAGTCCTTCTTTCATTGTCACATCCCTTTTCATTCTTATGTACCCGTTTTCGCCCCATTTTGATCCCCACGAGTTCTTCACCAACCAATACTTAGTACCATCAGCAGTCGAACCGAAACCAACAGCTGTGACCCCATGATCGAGCTCTGTACCACAGGCCCCAGAAAAGACGCCACCTGAATAGAACTGGAATTCAAAACTGCTAGCATCAATAGCAACGGAAACAGGTTGGTGGACCACTGCTTGCAAGAGTGCTTTCTCGTTGTTTGAAGGTACATCCTCGTATCCAGATATTTTGGCTGCTTTGATTGCCGCCTTCTTGGTGTTGCACACGCCATCAGAACCCGAGTAGGGATAACTTGATTCGGTTGTGAGGCCCTTGTTTTGCATAATGAATTCGAAAGCGTTGTCCATGAGGCCTCCGTTACATCCTTGGTCTATGCCTCTAACGTCACAATCGACTAATTCTTGCTCTGAGAGGGAAACTAGCTTACCGGTCTTCAACTTGTTCGCACCTTCCATTGCCGCAACAGCAGAGAACGCCCAACAACAACCTACAACAACCGCATTTTAGTGAATAACCACACAATCAAATGTTTTAAATGATTTTCAAAGTGACATATAGTAAAATTTCTGATGTTAACTTTTCATGCAATGTTGTGGTATTTTCCCTATTTTAATGTATGTTATACACACCTATATGTATTTCAACTTTTGACTTTTGGCCCATCAACTTATAACACACATAGTCAATGGATACCTAACAGTTTCAAAAGAGCAATCATCTTTTTAAGTTCAATGATACTATTGCATGCATATATGTCCAGTCACTTGTCTAAACAATTTTCCATGCAAAATTAATTAAAAGACTTACCACATTGACCCTGATCCTTAACAGGGGTAACTGCACCATCCTTCCTCCAGTCCTTGGCCACAGGCACAGCACTTACATTAGCATACCTAAATTCATTACTTTTCAACAAAGATTTTGTAGACCGTCTCTTATAACCATTTCGTGAAGCTCGGATTTCTTCACTAGTCATGTCTGCAAAAGCATTCACGCCTAGCTTGAACCCTTTGCTCGAATCAGCATTAGAAGCCTCGATTCGCTTCACATTTTCTTTAAAAATTTCAAATCGTCTACTCTTTTCTTCCACAGTTTCATAAACTCGACCATGATGAGCCATCCATGTTTCATGCCTTTCCAGCATGGATGGCTCAAAGAGCAGACGAGAGGAAGCACTGGAGGTGAAGATTTTGAACAAGAAAAGAAAGGCCAAGCAGAAACATTTAGAGTAATTAATTAGAAGAGCCATTGTTTTCAGTTTGTTTAAGTTTATGGTGTGCTTAATTTGATATGTTTGGTAAGCTTATTTATAGGGAAAGAACAAGGTTGATCTTTTGTATATATTCTCTTTATGTTGATGGATGTTTAGAGTGAGACATGATCGTTCAACGTGCCTTGCCAGTTCTTCCGATTTAGACAAGTCTAAATGGAGCTTAATTAATCAGTTAAATCAGTACTAATCCATCCATATTATATATCCTGTTTGGCATGATCGATTTTATATTGCTTCCTGGATAACATTTTATATGTATCATATTCAATTCATGCATTAAATCAATTGAGTAATTCATGACAATCCTCAAATATTTAGGTTTGAGTACGTACGTACGTAAGATATGATCACAGACGTAGAGAAAGATGCATGTAATTAAGATCATATATAGATGTTACTGGAGTGACTTGCTAGCTTCTTTAGTTTTATGGGCAGGAGAAATTCCGTAAAGATGTATTCTAGTTACATGCTACCACGACAGATCTACAAAAGGACCCTGCCGAATTGCCCGTTTGTATCTTCTTACTTTCGGCAGGCCCACCGGCTGACCGGCCACCACCGTTCACTTTCGCCCCACCACCGTTCAGTTTTCAAAGTATAAATCTGCTAGCTTTAGTGATTGTTTGCCATTGCTTTTCAGTATTACTTTTAACCTGCTTTTGCTTAAAGTGGTATAGAAGTGTTTTTGATAAAAAGTTGTGGGTGTTTGCTAATTAGGAAAAAAAAGCAGTCTGGAGTGCTTTAAGCAGGAAAAAGCACCATTGCTTAAAAAAAGCACTTCTCGCTTCTGGAAAAAGAAAAGCAGAATTGTAGTGTTTTATTTCACAACTTCTGCTTTTGCTTCTCTAAAAAAAAGCAGGTAACCGCTGCTTTTTAGAAGCAGACCAATGCTTGCTTTTTCTTGATTAAAGCACTCCAGGTTGCTTTTTTTTTCTTAATTAGCAAACACCTGCAACTTTTTACCAAAAGCACTTTTATGCCGCTTTAAGCAAAAGCAAGTTAAATTTTTTTTCTGAAAATCAACGGCAAACACTCACTTAGTCATGGCGCTTTTGAAGAAGCTCTAATATTGTTCTTCCTTTTTAGATTAAAAAATAAAATGAAGATGCAATTTTAAAAATAGAATAAAAAATTTATACTTAGTATATATCAATTATTATTAATAATTATAAATAAAAATTAATAAGGGAGATTGAATTTAAAATTGAAATTATAAAGTTATAACTAGTAGTAGTATTTATTATTAATCAAATTACTAATTAATTTGTTAAGTTTAATTAATATATAGATATTAATTTAAAATTCATTAATAGTTACAATTCGTATAGATTATGGTTACTGATTAAAATTAATTTGAATTGATAAAGTTATAATTAATAGAGATTATGATTATTAAAGTAGATATGGGAGAAAATTGAAATTTTATAATTTGAGAGATGAAAATGTAAAGTACAAAATTAATTAAGGCTTGTTTGGTTGGAAAACTGAAAAATTGAAAAGTCAACTAAAACTTCACTTTTTTGACAAAAAATGTAATTGTCTGTCTATGGGGGTTTACTATGTAATTAAAGCCATTAAAAAGTTAGTAAAAAGTTATGCGCGCTATTTTAATATTAGGGAAAATATCATTTACTACCCCTGTTATGAGGTCTCATTACATTTTCAACCCCGTTAGACTAACAGTTACATATTAGTGACAGTTTAAACAAAACAATTACATTTTGGTCGAAAAAGTCAAAATCTGATATTACAACCAAACATATACTTACTAAATGGATTAGAATGCAATTTTTACTTTCCCTTCAAACTTTAAATTTATATCCAATTGACCCCAAAATATTTCAACATTCTAATACTTCTTCTTCTAACTTATTTTTTTTTTAAATTTTTTTTCCATGGAAGCACAAAGCTTGGTTGAAGATTCGAGTTTCCATGGCAGAACCTCGGAGGTTGAAGATTCAAGCTTCCATGGCAGAACCTCGGAGCATACCAGTGCAGAAGCTTCGAACACGAGATCCCTTTTTTTTTTTTAGTTCATTTGAGATCTGGAGCTTGAAGCTCCAGATCTGAGCTTTCATGGCGGAAAAATAATAATAATAATAATAAAAATAGTGGGATAATTAATGTATAAAGTATAAAGATTAATGTATTAGTAGGATAATTAATAGAGGTTAAATGATAAATTGAATATATAAAGTTCAATTGAAATAATAAAGTTATGATTATAAAGTTGAGGGGTGAAAGTTGAATTACTAGAATTTGGGTTACAAAAATGCAAATTTATAACTTAAGGCCTATTTGGTTGTAATCTGGAAAATTCAAAAAATTGACTTTTTGGACCTAAATGTAATTGTTTGTATAACATGATTTAAAATGTAATTAGAAACGCTTTGAGGGGTACTAAATGTAATGCGCCCTTAATATTATTTTTGTATATTTTTTATCCAGTGCAATTTAAGATTTATTTGCGATAGAAAAAAAATCAACAAAAGCAAATGAGAAGCTTAGTGAGGAACGGAGTAAGTAGTATTAGTTCATATTTTGTGTTAGGCTAGATGTAATTGATACTTGTTAGAAATTTTAAGTCAAATACAATATATATGAGCTAGTTTGATCTTTTAAAAAATTATAGACTTTTTGCAAAAAGTCAAATAATGTTTGGCGTTAAGAAAAAATTGTTCGACAAATAACATTTCTGAACTAGAAAACCCAGGGCAGGGCTGAAGAGAAGCAGTAAGCGAGATTATTTGATGAAAACACAATGAAGAGCTGCAACCACTATTGAACTTACATAGGAAGTGTTCTGTGTGTCCATGATTATGAATACAAGACAATTATTTCTTTGGGTTTTTCAGGTTCTCATCATATCCATATTTCTTTCGCAGTCTCTCTTTTATAAAGTCACGTCGAGCTTTCATCAGAGCTTGTTGAGGTCCAATGTTCACATATGAAAGATGCAAACCATACCCGAATAATGCCCAACCAGTCAAAAAGCACGAGATCGTTGCTGCCCACTTCTTGGGAGTTGAGGGATAGCTCAACACCATCTCAAATCTACACTGTACCTCAACCAATTTAATTCGATTCTTTATGGATAAATCTACAAGTTGCAAACGAAGCCAAGCAAACAGAACCCAACAACTGAAAGTGTAGAAGATAAGAAAGAGCACAGTAAATTCTGACAGTAGGCTTTGATCGGCTTTGGTTTATTGCTAAATAGCATGTCGAGGATACTATATATGCAACTAATCAGCTCAAGCTCATGCTGAACAGCTCCTTGGAGTAAGTTGCTTCTATCGTGTGGTCACCACGGGCTGAAAACATGAAGAACAAAGTCGGTGATGAATCTAAATCGTTAATAGCAACTAGCATAGAATGAAAAAGTCATATATCATGGGACATCTATGAATTATGAATCTAAGCAGTTCAATTTCCAGACTATGGTTGGAAACACTAGCACAAAAAACATACAGATGTTTATGGGACTCGCAACAGAAGTTATCTTTTGTTATCATCCAATGGCTCATATAAGAAATCTCAACAGTTAACAACATGCAGAGATACTTCCAGATTTACATAAAAACAGGATCATCTTCTATATACAAACAAATAGCTCTCTACAATACTAAAACAACAAAGCAGACTCAAAGCTAAAGCAACAGAGAGCTGTATGGGCACAGTGATTCATAAGAAAACAAGTGATGATAGTAATACATGCCAATTGCCAAATATTAAACGAATTAAAAGCAAAGCCATGATTTCTTTTGGGCAAGGCTAAAGAGACATTCTATTTCAAAGAGTAGGATAAAAGCAATTCTCTTTCGACTATTTCGGTTAATTATTCCAGTTACACAAATCAATAAGAAACCTATCTTACATTTTTGCTAGTTCTTTCACTGGAAACAAAAAAAGTTCCATTCCCTCAACTGAACTATGAAGAAGATTGATCATGATAATGAGATGCTCAGTTTTGATAGATACTATGAGACAACAATAGTCCTGCTATATTAGATACTAAATCACATACGACATTCAAATACACATGATTCACAATCGAGAAAAGAGACATCTATCTGCAATGAACTTAAACAGCAATTCCATCATATTCCAATCAAGTGTAGCCTCGCGGAACAACAAACACATCAGATCCAAGCCATAGAAACTAGTGGTAAGACATGTCGTTTCTTTGAGCCACTATACTAGCTGCATATCCGTTTACATACAGCGATACAGACTGATAATATTTATTCTTACAAGTAAAATTGTGCACGCAGCTGCGCGCATAAACATGCTAAAAGTAG
Source organism: Plantago coronopus (assembly GCA_036897195.1). Lineage (NCBI taxonomy): Eukaryota > Viridiplantae > Streptophyta > Magnoliopsida > Lamiales > Plantaginaceae > Plantago > Plantago coronopus. The sequence continues at coordinate 14,123 of JAYMSL010000256.1, forward strand.
CAGAAATAAATACAAAGGGAAATTGTAACAAACAGTTGATGGGTAGAACATGTATTCTTGATATTATACCTCCCCTAAATTCCCAAATTCCTCCCAAGTGAAACTCTCAAGAAAATGTCAGTTTTTCTTTTACTTCCATTCATCATGTTTGACACATTTTTCTTTCAAACTTGCTCATGTTTGATACTAAAAACAACCTTTCTTAATAAGTGGGAATTGATAGAGTTGTTAAATATGGGAATGTGTATAACAGAGATTTTAAACCAAGCTAGGAGTAGGCCAAATAGTTGAATACAAAGACATAATTTCACACATTAGTGAAATTTAAATCCATTAGAGATATTTCCATTTACATTGCAGGCATCACTATTTCAAGTCTCACACTTCTGCAATAATCATAAGTTTGACTGACTAACTCAAAATTGTTCAACACGCAGGCTAGAAAATTCAGATGCATATGTGCAGTTCCAGCATACTCTAGGCAGAGCATGAAACACACCAAGAATGTAAGCACGTGGTCCGGATGATTCCACAAAAACAGGCCAGGAGTGAGCCAAATAGTTGAATAAAAAGACATAATTTGACATATTCTAAAACATTGAATTGAAGTTAGTGAAATTTAAATCCATCAGAGAGGTTTCCAAATTCCACTACTGTAACAAAATGATGTAATGGGTTTTGGTGATGCACCATGTGTTTGTGTTTTAGGTGTTGCATTGTAGTATATCAACCGATTCAGTACATTCAAGTATCATAATACATTGCAAACATGTATTCCATTGGAGAATTTTATCAAACAGTTGGCGGGCTGAATACTAACATGCTTATTGCAGCTTACAGAAATTTAATGGAAGAAGAATTTGAATATTGAATTGAGTGTCAAACAAAATAGTGTGTGAGATGAGAAGAAGAACCAAAAGCACCAGCGAGAAGAGAAAAGACAGCAGAATCCTGAGTTTAATATTTCAACGTAAAAAAGAAGCTGCGAGATTTGGATAGCAGCAGTTGGGACTTGGGACTTGTAGATTACTAATACTAAATTACTAATGATTACTCTACCAGAGGAGAAACAATTAATCCACTGACAAATTGAACAAAACTGCAGCGAATTTGTGTGACACAATCGCAAAGAGGGGTAAAAAATTACCTGAAATTGGGAATCTCGATCGTTTTGGATGACCTGCTTCCGGCGAAGATAGTTGCGGCGGGGAAAAAGTGTTAAAAAATTGGGGAAAGTGAGAAGGGAAGATGACGGTGACGGTGGCGGGCCGATGGCTATGGTATGTTCGGCCGGAGAAGAAAGTGACGAAAACTTGCCCTGTTAAAATGTGTAACTTCTGTTACTTTTTGAGAGAAGTCCGTCTAGCTATTCACATGGAATCCTTTGACTTATAAGTTCTTATACATTTGCCCCTCACATACTATTTTCTTTCTCAAATACTTTTTTCTTTTATTCTTCTTTTGCTTTTATTTCCTTCTTTCTTAAACATCTTCGGACTGTTTGACTCTCATTTAACTAGTTGAGTTTTGAGAGTTAGTTAGTTGATGAATATTATGTGGTTTTTTATTGAGTTTGTGAAATTGTGTTTGGATAGAGTTAAAGGACTTTTTAGGTTTTGTAGGAGAATAATAGTAGGGGTGTAATATATATATAAGATGTGGAGTATGAGGTTAAGAAATTAAACGTGTGGAATATGTGTAAGAAGGTGTAAGAGATGTGTAAGATGTGGGGTATGAACGTTGCTTCTGTTTTTAAGTGACATGGTCTTGTTGCTAATGCTATCATCCTGAAATCAGAGTTTGGTTCGATGTTGTGAATGTAATGGTGATTAAGGATTTAAAGTGGATCATTAAAAGTTTTGGGTGGAGATCCATGACATGGTAATGGTTGGTAAAATAAGGCTCTGTTTTTTTTCAACTTAAGTTCAGATTCATTCAGTTCAGTTCAGATTTATTCAGGTTTTGTTAGTTCAAATTTATACTTCACTTTAGATCCATTAAATTCAGTTCAGTTTAGTTTCGAAATCCTCAGCTGAAAAGAACAGAGTCTAAATGGTTTGCACTAGAGCTCATCTCTGCAGTTTCTGATACTTTTCCCCTCATGTCTCTTGTTTGTACGTTTAGGTGTAGAAGATATCACCTTTTATATTTGCAGTGCTTTTGTGAATAAAATTTTGACGATTTAAAAAAAATATTTTCTAAGTCATGTGACCCATTTTCGATCACAGCAATCTGGTGTACGTAGAAAGGTAATTTGCCTTAAGATATGGGTCACGTGACTTAGAAAATATTGTACAAGATCTTCGTAGTGTATCTAAAGGTCTGCAGATACCCGGAAAATTGCACAGGTCACATGCCTTGAGATATGCCTCAAAAGTTCCTGTTGCCACCCTAATAAATAGCCGGAAAATTGACGGAAGTATCAAAATTGACTGGAGTTGAGTTAGTGTATCAAAACTGGACAAAATCTTTTTAGTGTACCAACACTGACACTGTGACTTTGTATCAAAAATGAACATTTTCCTGGTGACATGCATCTAAGAATATAATGGAAAATATCAACTATTTGGATGTTGTCCATCTAATGATGCGTTCCTATCTAAGTATCACTCCATAACATATACACAACAGTTTAAACTTTAAAGACGTCATTTAGCATCATATATTCACAAATAAGTAAATTTTGGATCAGACCGTACATCTATAATCTCTATTATATATTATTGAGTAGTATTGAGTATCACTCATTTTAACACCCCACCCCCAAATAGCATTTGGAGAGCATTATTAATCATCCACATATCCAGCTAGTTCAAATTGAGGTCCATTTCACCCCCAAAAAGACATCATTTATACTTTACCATATTTGAAGACGATGAAACAACCTAGGACCAAAATGAAGCAGTAAATGATCCTGAGACAGAGTGGGGATGGAACAGTGATGGCCAGAAAGAATGCTGCAGCAGCGAACGCGTATCCAACTCTCCGTAGTACCTTTGCCAGATTAGAAGCAATAAGTTGTGTGACGAATATAGTGGTGAAGGAACAAGCCATGAACAGACCAAGCAGATGAAGTGACACGGGAATCTCCTTTTTTATACTACTATTAGTGCCAAACTCAAAATGTAAGACGAGCAAACCTAGTACTGATGCAAAGCAGAAACCAAGAATTGCCCCTGAGAACTCGGGATGATCATGATGATCTCGCTGGGAACTCTCGATGTCTTGATCAGGAGATGTTACAGATGTAAGGGCAACTGGCTGAATACGCGTTAGCATGGTCTGTACCTTTTGCGCTAGAGAGCAGAAGAATTCAGTTATAACTTTAACTACTTCCATGTCCTTGAGATGCATAAGAACAGAACTGGTGTTATTTATAAACCATAATCCACAGTCAAACTTAGTTTCTGGCTCTACTTATTTGTATTTACCTTACTTTGACAAGCACAGGTCTTACTATATACTGATTTTTTTTGTGTGTGAAAAAGAGTGTAAATGACTCAGTTCATTCTCGTATGCCAATTGGCATATCATTGTTGTTTTTATTAAATAAAACAAACAAATGTCTGAAATGATGAGACATGATCTTGAAATCAAACAGTAATATAATACAATCTTCATTCACAAAGTCGAAGTAAACTCAACTGAAGATACTCTGGTCTTACCAACTTCTAACTAAATATTCATCCAACACTACATACTTTAAGTGTAAAAACTAAAAACTCCGTCACATTTGACGCAGTCTTTATTATCCACCTTATCTGGACTAAATTGAACTTAACTTATTTAGAACTAGTCTGTTTGGATTTTCGACTTTCGAGATACTACATTGAAATTTGTCACTTTATTATGTTAGATGTCTGAAGGAGTCATCACTCATCACCAGTCAGTCAGTCACCACTGAAGCAAACAATTAACAACGAAAGCAAAGTATGCCCTGTAGCTGCAGTTCCTGGATTATTTTCTTTTCTTTTCCCAGCAAGAACAAAAGTATCTCAGCCGAAAGATAATAAGCACATTCTAAATCACCCAATATATATAACTGATAAACACGTAACATGATATTAATCAAGAGAATATAGTATAGGAAACACAGCTAGCTCATGACTAATTAATTATGTTTACAATAACCTGCTCACTTATAATCCTTTAGCAGTTGGTATTTGTTGTTCCATCCTCTTCCCAGCTAGTAGCTTGTTTCCCTATCTTATGAAGCACCCTCATCACCTCCGTAGTTGTCACATTGCCTGTTACAGTCACCTTGTTTAACTTCGTATCGACATCGTAAGTTTCAATATCTGCAATCAGGTCACCAGAAAAGTTAATTAGTTACATCATGACATTGCAAAGAAACTGTTATATCCATGGAAGGAATCGATTCAGAAGGGAGTTTACACGCACCTTCAAGTTTCTTTATAGCTTTCAAGATTTTCTTGATGCATTCATCGCAATGCAGTCCTACCCTCAACTCCACCACCTAACATCAATTAATCGACATAACTCAGAAACACAGAAGAATAAATATTAGCAGCGAACCTCCGGGTCCCTTTAAAATTTAAATGACATAATCTTTTTCAGAAATATATGATCCATAATTCAGCAAACCACTCTATATGCAAAATTATCACTCAAACTGACATAATCTTTTTCAGAAATATATGATCCAGAATTCAGCAAACCACTCTATATCCAAAATTATCACTCAAACTGTTTCTCGCTCTCTTGTGCATGTATATACATATTTTACCTGTAAACACAGTTCTTTCAATGCTCTCCAAACCTCAACGTTTGTGATACCATGTACAAATCGAGTTTTAAAAAAAAAGCAATTCAGAACAATTTTATCCAGCGAACCAAAATTAGACTTTAAGAGTCAGTTGATCTGACAATTCTCCAATCAAACAGGCTATCTAAGTTTACCACAGAAAGCAAGAAAGCGCACACGCACTAAAGGAAAGAAGAAAAAAAGGAAAAAGGAACGTCTGAGCTTTGTGAAACTTACCATAGGCATCAAGGACTTGCTGAATAATGTGCGGCAACTTTCTCGAGAGTTACTTAACCGGATATGAATTTGGTTGCAGGAGTAGGGATTTATTATTTATAGCAAATTTATCTTTGATGGGTGAAAAGAGGAAACTGCAATGCTGAACAACAGAATAGAGCAAAGAGAATTGCATTTTAAAGCTGTAAGTCCATGGGTGGGGCATATGATTCTTTTCTTTAGTGATCAGAGTCTTGCTTTAAAAAGCTCCTTTAAATCACTTTTCTTGACTTGAGGTACCATATCAGCCGCACAACTGTCAGGATTCACATAGACAAAAGAAGAGGACATTATATTGCTTTAGTTTCTTTCTTGTACACCACTTTCAAATTATGAATGGTAGAAATGAACTGCAGATGCCAGCTAGATAATGAATGAAAAATTTCAGTATCGAAGCTTGTCCCAGGATACTCTAATAATGAAACTCGATTACATGATGAAAAATTGACGCGCTTTCAAGCTTCCTGTGGTAGTATCTTAAAATTTAGTGCGACGTGGAAAGTGTAGAACATTTGCTTCAATTTAGTGCGACGCGTTTATAATAAGGTATTAAGGTGGATTAATTAAAAATCATATATGAACACTACCAAAGCGCCAATAACTATTGCTTCAGTTTTTGGTTTGGCTCGCCCCGTGCAGCTCTCTTGCACCAGACACATTGTTTCATTCTTTCGTTTGTTCTAATAAAGTTTTTGCCAATTAAAAAAACAACTTACTGAATCGGAATTCATTAGAAGGTTTTGTTGGAAATACACCGAGATTATAAGACACAAGCAAGGGGTCCCCACAAACAACGTATAGACAACGTTTTTGCAAAAGACTATAATCAATCATCTCAATTCGCATACCTAGGGTTCATAGCATATCACCTCTACCACCTACTGACCTACCCACTACGAGTTTAATTACTAAACATCATTGTCACGTGCATATGATGATTAACAATAAACAAACAAGAAATAGCATATAAGAATTCAAGAAACAAGAATCAAGGGTTTGATACAAGTTAATAATCGAATGAATATGAACCTGAAACTTGTATTGGAATTGCGAGGTCAAAATCCTCGTGAATCTGAAACAATCGTACGTACAAAATTGCTTTATGCAATCGAAGAGGGCAGTGGACAAAGTCTCCAAGGTCACCTCCAAGCTCCCCTCTAATGTCAATGGTAAAAAGTATCCAGGAATGAATTCAAATTAAAACGCAATAATTAAAAACGAAACAGAGCTCCCAGATCCGTCGAGGCGTGCGACCGCCTACCTAGGGCGCGCGGTCGCGCACATGAGGTAGGCGATACCTACTGACCGTAGTCTACCTCCTGAAGCCAGAAAGTGATGCCTACTACATAGGCACGCGGTCGCCTACCTCTGTAATGACTGGCATAACATTCTTTTGTCCTGAAATTCTTAGTAGATGTGCCCTCACTTTAGAATATGATCTAGTAACTTTTTTTGAAACAATAGTTACAAGACCATAATCTATTTACTCCTCCTCTTGGTTCTAAACTTATGACTTTCACATGATTCCATAATGGTGTTTCATCATAATCATTGTTTGTTTTTTTTTTAATGTGGAGTCGAGCTCCTTATATATATTAAGTGAAATGCATGCTTACAACCATTCGGTATCGCTACCTTGTTCGCTTACTGATAATGCCATACAGTTGCTACTGCAATAAAAGACCGCAAAATACAACGCGGTAAAAGAGAGTAGGAGCGTTGTTGGTGGAGTAAGCTCAGTTTCATCATAATCATTGTTGTGTGGGTTGTTTAATTGGCCTACAAATTGTCTTTCCTTTGTTACACTTGGAAGATGCCATTTTTTCAATTATATGGTAAAAGAGAATAGGAGCGTTGTTGGTGGAGTAAGCTAAGTGTTGTTGGTATTTATGGGATTCATGTGTGATGTACTCCCTCCGGCCCACGAAGAATGATACATTTTGACTTTTTACAGTCAAATTTTGTCAACTTTGACCGCATATTACTCTTAAACTATAATGTTAAAATCTCTAATAGAATTATATAATGAATATTTTAACATGCAAAGTATCGTAATATACTTTTTAAAAATATTCTATCATTACAATTTAAGAGTAATACACAATCAAAGTCGAAAAAGTTTGACTGCAAAAAGTCAAAATGTATCATTATCCGTGGGATGAAGGGAGTATATTGTTCTTGTGATAATTAATTGAAATGTATCTAATAAATTAAGATACACAATTTAAATTATACATATAAGTATATAAATGTATCTATTAAATTAAGAAGTCCATCAATAGCCCAATTTAGAAGCCCACCAACAGCCCAATTTAGCCCTATAAAACCTAACTCCCGAACCCGAACCCCCAAACCCTACTTTAAATCCACTCCATACCCTCATAGCCGCTATTTCTCTTTTCTTCTCAATTCACGTCTTTCTCTCTTCAATCGTTTGTCACTCCATCCTCTCACCAGCCGTTTGTATCTCTTAGAATTTTTGTTTCTGATTACTCCTAGAAATTGTGTGGATGGCAGTAGAGATTGGCTTATTTCACTTTGGGAAAGACATTCTTCGCCAAAATCGCAACAACCAGACATTCTTTGCCAGAATCGCTCACCGGAACCGCTCGCCAGAATCGTAACAGACATACATTCTTCGTCAGAATCGCTTCTTACGCAAATCAACTCCGTCTTCATCACGATCAATGTGTCCGACTAGAATTGACCGTATCCCGGCCGGATTTCATACAGCGGTACCGTGTCGACACCGGTACGACTGCAATCACGGCGAGTCCAGGTAACATAGGTCCCAATTAACCCACACAATCTTTTGTGGACTCATTTTGATAGAATTTTTTTTCCACATATCACGAAAACAAATCTCCAACAAATTAGACGTTAAAGTGTAGTACTTTTTTTTTTGGTCAAATATAATTTTCTTATCAGATCATTTTTACGTTGGAATTTATTTATATTTCAGTGACTTGTATTTTTCTTGACACTATTTATTTGATGATATTAATGCATGCATCTGTATTTAGTATGATCTATATGATTTTAGCTAGGTTTATTATATATTTGTAATATGGAATGATGGTAACACTTGCAGGAAAATGAATATTATACCTTTTTGGCTATGAAGTATGAAGCTGTCAATCTTGTAGGGACGAAAATGGTTCGTACAAGATTAGTGAAGTAATATCTAGTCCTAATATGGAGGTAAATTATCATATCGCCTGCTTAACTTTATTGGGTAAAGGTTTTGGAACCAATGAAAGTCTGCGTACGTTTAATATTGCATGTTACTCTTCAACGATCTATACAATCATATCGTGGCAACATACACATAATATTCGTATCAATAATTTATTCCATATATAAAGTTTTTCATAGTACTATTCTGCAAGTTTTTGGGACTTGAAATTTTTATCTTTATGTAGTTTTTACTGTTCTTATGAACATAATCTATATTTTATGTTTGGATAATAGCTTGTCATAAGTTGGTCGTCACAACTGCAGGAAGCCGGAGAAAAACTAACACGCGTATATTTGGTAAGCGAAGCCGAAGGCCAGATGTTCAAGCAAAAGTAATCGTATGGCTCTCTAGTAAATCTTAAGTTTAAACAATTTGTAATACTTGTATGTCTGGCCAACACATTGCCCTTGTGTTGTAAAATTGTTTAAAATAAAGATTTACTGAGAATCATACGTTTACTTTTGCTTGAACAGCCGGCTTTCGGTTTCGTTTACGTGATATATGCTTGTTAGTTTTGTCTCCAGCTTCCTGCAGTTGTGACCATCAGCTCATAAGAAGCTATTATCCAAACATAAAATATAAATTATGTTCATAAATAAGTACAGTAAAAACTACTTAAAGTGATGCTCTGTAAATAGTAATAGAAATTTCAAGGTCGAAACTCGCAGAATAGTACTTATAAAAGACTTTATATGGAATAAACTATTTATAAGAATATTATGTGTATGTTGCCATGATATGATTGTATAGAGTCTAAGAGTAACATGCAATTTTTATTTTATTTTTTTGAAACGGCAAATTATATTACAAATTAACAAGTAAATGCAATATTAAACGTACGCAGTGTTTCATTGGTTCCAAAACCTTCACCCAATTTAAACAGTTATGATCATTTACCTCCATATTAGGAGTAGATATTACTTTATGAATCCTAGTACGAACCATTTTCCGTCACTACAAGATTGACAGCTTCGTACTTCATATCCAAAATGGTATAATATTCCTCTTGCTGCAACTGTTACCATTATTCCATACTACAAATATATAATAAACCTAGCTAAATAATATGCTACAGATCATATTAGTTTGTAGGAGGTTATGCACGTGAAGATTCATGGAATTATGTTACTTATGAAAAAGTCTGCGGCTCAACAACATAAATTCTATGAACGGTTATCAGAGAAGCAGCCAAAGAAGACATATGTGATGGAGATTACCATCCATTTTGGTGATGTTGTGATTGTTGGAGCGGATGGATTGTTTAATAATGTGTTCGACGAAGAGATTGAAGACGTAGTTGAGGGTTGCTTTGAGAAGGGATATGGGCCAGAGGCGCTGGCTAGGGCTTTGGCTAAGGTGGCCTATAAGAATTCTTTGTGTGAAACCAAGACGAGACCGTTTGGAGCGGCAACATACAAGCCCCGGATTCAAGCGTAAGCCTGGTGGTGGCAAGCCTGATGATATGACCGTTGTTGTTGCTTATGTTTGTGCTTAACCTAGTTAACTATCTCATGATATTGATACACAAACGAAAGAAACAGATTTATATGTTCTTGTTTCATTTCATCAATGAAAGATTGTTCCTGGCTTAAATCGTGAGGTTTGTGTACAATTAAATAAATAAACAGATTTGGATGTTCTTGTTTCAATTCAGAGATTAAAGTCTTGAAGTTACTGTAGAACGAATGAAACAGAGTCTGTATGTTGTTGTTAATTTTAATTCATCACTTAAAGATGGTTCGTTCATCTTCTACTTTGTTTCCGGAAAAGAGCCATCTAATAAGAGTGCCGAAGATGATGATGATATTAGCTAGGTGACCAGCCGCATTTAATTGCATGAATTAATCACAGTACTCAGCAAACTTTAAGTGTCGTCATTGTTATTTGACACTCATACTGGGGTGACGCGTTTCGTCGAACATGTGGAGTGCAGCATCGTTGTTTTTCATGTTTACAACCTCATCAATGGCCTTCTTTTTACATTGGTGAAATCCAAGGGACCAGTTTGTTGAGTTGTTTGCTGGAACTAGTGTTCAGTCCTGTTCTTGTATAGAATAGAACAAAGAACAAGATTGATTATTGAGAGCAAGAGAAGCAATTCCTCTTCCATGGAACATGGCAGTAACATTGATTTGTATAACCAGTAGTATACTTTTCTTCTTGTGAAATGAAATTGCTGCCCAGAGATTTCAACAGATAGTTGAGAGACTTGAGAGGAATCTGTGTTTTCAAACTTAAAAATTGATTTGGTTTAATTGGCATGATTACTATGTTAGTTGTAATTTTCGACCACTAATCAGTCGAAATTAGACTTTTTGAATTGAAGGGTATGGTTACTTCTCTTTCCGGTCGAAATTCAGAGATTGTTCTTGATTAAAATTTTGAAGTTTCCGTACAATGAACAAAACAGATTCTGTGTGTTCTTGTTTTAATCCATCACTTAAAGATTGTTCGTTGAATTCCATTTTTTCCTTTGAAGAATCTAGCCGATACGCTCATCGCAACTCACTGGCAGTTTTATCAACAATAGACAGTGAAAATGATACCGCAATATCCTTTCTAGTTTTTCTTATTTTCTATAGATACAGAAAGAAGTATAGTAAGTGATGACAACCATTTGGGAAAACAGAGAAGTAAAGACTAAAGAGTAATCAACCAGATGGACCAGCCCCTTTCAAAAAAAAAAAAAAAAAAAACCAGATGAACCAGCTTGTCGAATTGTTTGCTGGAAGCCTGGAACCAGTGCTCAGTCCTGTTCTTGTATTAAATGAAATTAAAACTATATATAGTTGGCCTCAGACTGAAAGAAAGGTTCATAACAGTGCATAAATCATTATTCATTGCAATTTACAAGTTCCGAATCAACTTCATTTCATAGCGAACGTCTGTCTAAAATAAATTACACGCCTTGAAACGGCTACAATGATGAGAACAACTAGTTACAAATCCTTCAGAAAATCCTCTCACGTTGAAGCTGTATCTAATGCACAACAAACAAACAGTAGGCTAAAGAATAACCGAACTGATGCTACAGACAACCCAGTCAGAAGTTTGAGTTTAGTATCTAAGCCCTTTAGCAACCTCAAAGAAATGAGCAACATTTTCTTCCGGAGTACCCACCACAATCCCATGTCCAAGATTCAAAATGTGCTTTCCCTTTCCAGCTTTTCTCACGGTATCCTTTATTCTGTCGGTTATAAACTCTTTCGAACCAAAAAGGACACCAGGATCCACATTACCTTGCACTGCCACGTTAGGACCTAGTCTTCTTCTTCCTTCTGCCATATCGACTGTCCAATCCAAGCTAACAACATCAACTCCCGTTAAGGGTAGTCTCTCTATTAAGCCACCTGAGCCACTGGCATAAAGAATGAGTGGCAGTTCTGGGTGAGTGCGTTTTACAGTGTCTACTATTTGCTTCAAGTAAGGCAGACTGAATTCCTCAAAGTCCACAGGGCTGAGTTCTGTGGCCCATGAATCGAAAATTTGAACGGCTTGAGCTCCTTTGTCTGCTTGGTATTGGATGTATTTGGCCATGGAGGTTGCAAACTTTTGAAGTAGTGCATGGAGAACCTGTTTACAAAATGAAATACTTAATGTAGTGATAAAAGGATGCGATTTATGTTTTTCAATAAAATTGGGGATGTAGTAACCAGACCAGAGTCTGGAACTATTTGCTTATACCTCCAAAATCTAGAAATGCAGGTGCACATACCGCTTTAACTTTGTAATCTAAGTTATATATAAATCACAAAGTACTTGAATGTTTCCGGAAGGGTGTACATGTAATTTTAACTTCTATCGGAGAAAATATATTAATGCAGAAACACCAGGGGCAGGGGTGTGCATGGTGCATCAGTAAACCATTTTTCCTTTAATCCAGAGAACAAGAAACTCACTCACATGGTCTTACTGTTTAATTGCTTTTCACAAGACTTGACTACTTCCTAAACAACTGTTAGCTTTTAGACAATACACAAATCAAGTGAAGTGGCTTCATCTTCTAGTCTCACTATTTTCTGTAATCTGTACTGTGCTATCCATCAGGGAACAACCCACATAATTTATTTTGAAGATAGGTCAATTAAATTACCCACAGAATTTATTTTAAGTACATGAATTAGCAGCAAAATATTACCTTAGGCTCGGAGAAAGCCAATCTCTTTATCTTGGAGAAGTGCTTCGACGAACCACCTTCTACAACATAAGAAGCGAGTGTAAAGGGAGCCCCAACAAAACCCAATACTGCTGCTTCATTATTAACCTGAAAATATAACATATTGTTCAAAACGACAAAAAGCATGAAGTAGGCAACGAAGACAGAAGACTGAATTAACAATCTTATGTTTGTTTTGCACGAATATCAAAGACCTAGCTATTAACCCAACTAGAGAATACTGCTACAAAGATTTGTATCGAGGGAAAACTAAATAATAATCAAATGTAATTGACCAACAAAACTATTCCGACCTCTTTACGCAAGATTGTAAGAGCTTCTCCCACATAAGGAACAAATTCTTCAGGATTGAATTCCCTCACTTTCTCCACATCAGCAGCTGCTCGTATAGGGTCAAATATGATAGGACCCTGGCCTTTCACTATGTCAAATGGTATGTTCATACCAGTTAAAGGGGTAAGAATATCAGAGAACAAGATGACCTGAAATATAGCAAGAGGTTTCAGCCTGGGTTAATAAGAACACATCAACAACGAACTCAATGTTTTTTTATTTATTGTTTTCGACAAAAATAACTAGAAAGCTCTACAAAAAACAGATAATCCAAACAATAGCATTAGAAGAAAAATACGAACTTTTCACTTCACGAATCTTACCCCATCAGGTTTAAAAACTTTCCATGGCTGAAGAGAGATTTCGACCACAAGGTCTACATTTTCTGATCTTTCCCGGAACGATGGATGTTTTTCACAAAGAGTTTGATAACTCTGTAAAAACAGAAAGACGAATTCAGTATTATTTACTCAAAGTGTGGTAAATTAGAAAAAAATTACTAAAACATGAATAGTAATTTACTTCTAACACCCTAAACACAAGTTATAACTGTTTAAGGCTGCTGCATTGCTTGAGAGTGTAAAGTGCTCACATCCTTGAGTCCATGTTCTCAGGCAATTTATTTGGCATTGATATATTACTATGTAGTAATAGTCAATTATGTCCGTGGGGCTTTAGTGATGCTGAAGAAATACCACAATGAATTACACTATGTTGTTAACATTGTGCTAAGTTCATGTGATAAGCATATGTGCCTAGGCCCCAAGAATACCCGACATCACAGAAGACCTTTAGTTTAACATTTTCCAAATGGTTTACACATCATGCATGTATCAACTTTTCATATAATCATCGTGAGTACTTGCATAAGCTGTAACAAGCAAATTTAGTCCATTATTCTAGTTAGACTGCAGAAGCAGGAGTTTCTCCCAATTTTCAATTCTTCTAATAATAACTGATAGGGAAATAGAAACATAAATGAGATCAGCCGAAGTCGCCAAATTGAAGCAACTGTAACTCATGTCATTTCTATTATAAGTACTACTATTCTCACAATAACTACACATAAGTTAAGCTACTCTTATAACTCAAATTAATCAACTATTGACACTGAAAAACACAGTAGATAACATGTTTGGTAAAGAAGAATACAAGTCCAATACGCATAGACCTGCCTTCATGTACCTCCCAGCTTGCCTCATAAGCCAAACCGGGGGTCTGTCCACTTCTTTCCCTCTGGCAGCATTAAGCAACAGAGGTTCTGTGGTATTTACAGCTTTTGGCTCCGCAACAGCTCCTGCAAGAACATTTACATACGCTAAGCTTGTTGGTATAAACTCATACAGATCTTTCTATCCTACAATGTCCACAATACAAATCAAAAAGTCCATCACCATTTTCAGTAAAAATCCTCAAATCAGTCATCATCAGCAAATCAAAATTCACATAATACAATAAACCTAGCAATGTATAACATTTCTACAGATTAACAGACTACTAAAGATTTCGTACTTCTGTCCACACTCTATATCTACAAATCTATACCAACGAAATCACGATATCAAACATCCTTATTCATGTTGTAAGCTGTATAAAACAATTAAATGGCATCAATTCATCATCCACTCCAGTAAAATG
>JAYMSL010000257.1:0-28483 GCA_036897195.1 Plantago coronopus
TTTATTTTTTCTTTTTTAATTAATAGATAAAAAGATAATGGAAAAAAAGATTTTGAAATATATGAAAATATAACCGCCTAATGAAAAGGGGACAAGTGTCCCCTATTAAAATAAAAGAAAAAGAGAGTGAGAGCGCCTAGGGCTGAGCGTCAGTCACCCGAACGGTGCCGAGCCTGGGCGCTCATCTTGCATTTCTTTTTTCTTTTAAAATTTTTCTAAAATTAAAATGGACCTAGCCCAACATGCCCAGGTCATTGATAAACTTAGTCTAATAGATAATGTTTTGTGAGACGAATGAAGTAGTAGTTATAAACACTTATTGTATAGTTTTTTTCTTCCGTTAGAAGCATGTATTGTATAGTCTTTATGTAAGTTGTTATTATCAGCTACTAGAACTTAACATTTGATGGAACTGTCCTAATCCGTGTAACTCTGGAAGAGAGTAATTATTCCAATTATAAATTTCAACTACGAACATTTGAACTGAACTGAATTGAACGAATTTAAACTAAATTTAGTTTAATTTTATTCTGTTCCGTTTGCGTAATTCAAATTTATATTTAGGTTCAGTTCAGCTCCATTTAATTCAACTTAATTCAGTTCATTTCAGATATTTTCAAATGAATTGAACGGAATCTGGAATCTTTGTCTCTAGTTAGAAACTAATGTGGAATGGAGGGCAGTTATTGTTTGAGGTAAACATAATTAGAGGTATAACTATAAATTGTGGGAGGGGGTGGGGTGGCTGCAAAGGGGGGTGAAAAGGCAGAAATAATACAACATGCACACATGTGGGATGATGAGTCATAATCAATTAATCATATAATTAGTTTAGTTGTTGTGATTTATAAAGCAGCACAGCAGCAGCAGGAGGTTCCTTCCTTCCAAGCCTTGGATACGTTTTCTCCTCCTGCCTGCCTGCCACAACATGTTACCACCAGGTTCCATTCTATCATTGCCACCACCACACTCTCTACATACGCTATTGTGTCTTACATATGCTCCCCTCTCTTTGAAAATTTATTATACAAAACCGCTCTTTTCAAGCTATCTTTTTTAGGGGGGGTATCCGTTCCTATTTGCCACCCTTATCTCCGTCCTTGGGCGGAGTCAGAAGTAAAAGTTAGGAGCGACTAAATTAATATTTTAGAAATTTAGGTAAGAGAAATACCAAAAGAAATAAAAAATTATGAAAAGAAATATAAAAATATGGAAATTCAAGTAGGACAATCGCCAACCTCCCCAATCTACATCCTTGTTATCTGTCCAAATTATAACCACGATACAAAATCGTTCATAATTGAGTGATAAAGTGAGAGAGCCGTACATCATCACTTGCAATAGATTTATTTTATAACAAATATGTGAATGCCATATTTATATCTTTAAAATAAAGATGGTTTATTATATTTAATAATAATGTGTGAAGAAATAGAAAAGGAAGAAAATCCCGCCAAAATAAGTAATAAACGACACCAAAATCCAACCCCAAGATTTGGTATTGATTTCTCTCTCACTTCCCCACCTCATCACTATACGACATCGTTTCCCTGTTCATCTCTCTCATTTCATTCATCCATCATTGGATCTGTTTTTTCCCAAAAAAAACTCAAAACCCTTCTCCGATCTCTCCGGTTTCCCCTCACAAATCTCAAACCCTAATTCCCAACTCATATCTCTATCACGCCCGCCCATTCTACACCCACATTGTTCCATTCCACAACCGCTACGACTACTGTACAGTGATTTGATTCCATTGATCACTTCTCGGGCCTGGGCCCGACCTAGGCCCGCTTTCCAGCTCTGGATTCAATGGGAAATGCGAAACCATGAGCAAAGCTGAAGAAGAAGAGGAGGAAGAAGACGGCCAACAGTCCCAATTCCACGACTCGCTCGATCGACTCCTATCGTCCTCAAACACATCTTGCTCCGCTTCCCCTTCTGCTGCATCTGAACCCGAGGAGGATTCAGATTCCGTCGATCCTTTGTTGCTCAACATTTATGATGTATGGATGTCCCAGCCATTGTCGGTGGAAGAGCGCCGGGTTCGCCTTCTACGCCAGATGGGCCTCCAGACCCTATCTCATAGTTCAATTGGTAGTAATAGCGATATAAATGATTCTGATGATGCTAATAGTAATGTTCCTTTTGATTGCCGTGATATTAGTACTGGTGGTAGTAATGGGGGAGAGTGTGCTGGGATGTTAGGATCTAAGTCCAACGGCGATTGCAATTCGATCTCTAATGGAGCTGCAATTGGATTAACTAATGATAATCAGAGTGATACATTGAATAGATCAATAAGTCGAAATGAGTCGTCTGCTAGTAGTACTGCCTCTCTGAATAAACCACCTAAGGGGAGGATAACAGTGGAGGGTTGTCGGCGAAATGTAAGCTTTAGTAGTGTTTTGCCAGTTTCAGGGGATGGGGAGTTTGGGGAACATGATGGGGATAACGGTGTTAATCCGTTGTGTATAATAAAGAATTTGGATAATGGGAAGGAGTTTGTCGTTGATGAGGTGAGGGAGGATGGGATGTGGGAGAAGATTAAGGAAGTGGGGACTGGTCGGCAGTTGACTATGGATGAGTTTTCTTCCGAGATGCGTGTTGGAACGTCCCCGATTGTGCAGGAGTTGATGAGGAGACAAAATGTTGAGGATGGGAACAGGGAAAGCTTAGATTCGAAGGAGCATGTGAGGTCTGAGAATGGGCCGAAGGTGAAGAAAAGGAGTTGGTTGAAGAATATAAAGAACGTGGCAAGTTCTGTAGCTGGGCATAGGGTGAGACGGAGTACTAGTGAGAAGGATACTTCATCGGAAAAGGGTGGTAGAAGATCAAGCTCAGCTACGGATGACAGCCAGGATGTTCTGTCTCAAGGGCCAGAAAAAGTTCGGGTCAAGCAGTATGGGAAGTCTCGTAAAGAGCTTACAGCATTGTACAAGAACCAGGAAGTTCGGGCGCACAATGGGTCAATATGGACAATAAAGTTTAGTCTGGATGGGAGGTATCTGGCGAGTGCTGGAGAAGACTGTGTAATTCATATATGGGAGGCTTCTGAGACAGAGAGGAAGGAAGACTTCTTATTTGACAAAGCAGATGATGGGAATTTCAATATTCTGTTTCTAGCCAATGGCTCGCCAGAACCTTCAATAGTTTCACCAAATTTAGGGAACTTGGAGAAGAAGAAACGAAGAGGAAGGACATCTATTAGTAGAAAGTCTGTGTGTCTTGAACAGATTTTGGTTCCGAAGACGGTATTTTCCCTTTCTGAGAAACCAATCTGTTCTTTTCAAGGACATTTGGATGATGTACTGGATCTCTCATGGTCCAAATCTCAGGTGAGTAAACTTTATCCTGTTTGAAATTAAGTTGGATATGTGCATGATCTATACTGCTTTTTGGGAATTTACATTTTTCGCTGTGTTAATTTCTATAATATTATGAGTGTGTTTGATGCCTCGTACTAATTCTGCAACAATGTGAAATGGCTGTACATAAATCAATCAGTTCACTTATACTTTTGTGATATCATATATTAGTGTTATATTATACGTCTAATGTGTTCATGTATGTCTTTAAAGTTTAAATCTGCTGAAATGAGAGAATTCTAAAAATAGAACAGCTCTTCATGTCATTTAACAGAGCAATTACGCTTTGGAAGTGGTCTATTTGGTCAGTGGCCCCTTTGCACCATGTATTCCATGAGAGCTACATTTTTCTTGATAATTCAATCGTGGATGCAGTAATATAAATATTATACTAGGAGTAATGTAGCACTTAAATCATCATAAATTAGCCCCAAAATTCCTTTTTAGAGCGGTCCCCGATACAGGGGGGGGGGGTTAAGGGGTTGTTGAAAGTTTTGTCTATCTCAGTCTCTTTCCTTCTAAAATCCATAGCGGCTGTTCATTAGCATCTAAAAATCAGCATTGACAATGTTCTTAAAGATGTATTACTTTTTCATAAAGTGTCTTTGCTTAACATGTGTTTCCTTCAGCAAAGTTTCTGCTTTCCATTTATTTTTAGTCGATTACAGTGTTTAATTTACTGCAGCTGTTGCTATCATCATCCATGGACAAAACAGTGCGTCTCTGGGACTTGTGTAGCGAGACTTGTTTAAAGATCTTTTCACATAGTGATTACGGTAATTCTCCCCTCTAAACATGACTTTATTACCAGAATACATTTTTACTTAGGTCTGTCAAATAGGTATCCTGATTTGTATGGTTGGTCTGGGCACTGGACCTTCTCAGAGTATAATCAAGATGCTTGAAATTTGCTTAGCTGAAAGTGCTATAAATTGAAGTCTATTTTAAAGCAAGAGCTTGTTTGTTTAAAATATTCTAGGACAGGGCCTACTTTTTTGGTGACTAAAAATGATAAAAAACTTAGATATGTATTGATGGGACATAGAGAGCTGGGGGAAAGTGAAAAATGACTTGTACAGAAAAGGTGACAATAGTTTGCAGTTGGAAACATTCAACTTTCACCAAATTCAAGTAATAAAATTGGTGTTAAGATCTTAATAACGCTACTTCTTTCTTATGTTTGAAGTTATCAACTAATCGAAACTGTGAAACAATGTTGCTCACATTTTCAGTCTATCATGTCCTAATTTGTTTCATCTTCTTTTATTATTATTATTATTATTATTATTATTATTATTATTATTATTATTATTATTATTATTATTATTATTATTATTACTATTATTATTATGTCCTAATTATTATTATTATTATTATTATTGTTATTATTATTTATTTATTATTATTATTGTGTAGAAAGTCTGAAACAATCCAAACAATCAATCAACTAATGCCCTAATGCAGTTATTATTAGTTCTATAGTTAATGAATACCATAGTCAAAGAGTAGCTACGTCAAAGATTTGTTGAACCGAAGAGTCTGGTTGTATACTTGTATTTGATGTTTGAATCAAGAGAGTGTTTATGTGGTAATAGGTTCAGGGAATTAAGGATATATAAGGTGCATAGACCGTTGGTCATTTACTGCCTTTTCGGTCAAAATAAGGATCTGGCCTTGGTTAAAAACAATAAAAAATAGAACTATTACCAAGTTCACAAGTTTTTGTGAAATTTATGGATTCTACATTACTCCTTTGATTTGTGTCATGTATTTACATAATCGTCCTACTCTAACTTCTTACTCAAGTGCTCAACTATCTACATCAAATAAATACATAGCAACTGTAAAATCAAATTCTAACTCTACGACCAACACTTGAAAGTGTAAACTTAACCTCAATCTAAACCAAATTACTTTTACTAAATGGTTCTTTGCAACACCAAGTTTAATAGAACTTCGGTGGACCCATTAGATATATTTTTATGATATTGTTCATTCAATATTCAGACGCTGTACTTTGTGAATCTTACTTTCGTTCGGATTTCCTCAAATTTGTCTTACTATTTTCCCTGGCTTTTACCGTATCTAAATTGCATTTGAGCAAGCTTGTAATGTGTCTATAAAATTCTTTTTGGTTCAAATTTCCTGATTTTATAACAAGGATATTGCAATTTAAGACCTTCTGCATTTTGTTGAATCAGTAACTTGCATCCAGTTTAATCCTATCGATGATCGGTACTTCATCAGTGGATCTCTAGATGCTAAGGTGCGCATATGGAGCATCCCAGAGCACAAAGTTGTTGATTGGCATGATTTGCATGAAATGGTCACTGCAGCTTGCTATACTCCAGATGGACAGGTCAGACGTGAATTTGGTATTACTGAAATTCTTTGCTTCAGTGCTGTCCAGGCAATGAACCTGAAAATACTTTTAACTTCACAGATGTTTAGATTGTTCTAAAGAGATGCTTTTGAAATTTTGTAGGGAGCATTAGTTGGTTCATACAAGGGTAGCTGTCGCCTATACAACACATCAGGTGTGCAATGCGTCACTTGTTTAGCATATATAAGCTCATTCTTGAGAGATTACATCACTCATATTTGTTATTATTTCTGCAGATAATAAATTGCAACAAAAATGCCAGATTAATTTGCAGAATAAGAAGAAGAAATCCCATCAGAAGAAAATAACTGGCTTCCAGGTAAACTAGGGTGTACTTCTCTGCTTGATGTATATACACTGTATAATCATGCTTCTCCAAATGCCTGGACTGTGGCTTTATATAATGTATTTTGTCTATCATAAGATCTAATTATAATTGACCCGCTCAGTTTTATTGTAGTCCCTCACCCTCTTACTTTTGGTATTTTTATATTGCACAGTTTGCACCTGGAAGTACATCAGAAGTGCTTATCACCTCTGCGGACTCTCGAGTTCGAGTTATAAATGGTGTTGATCTGGTTCACAAGTTCAAAGGTATATATTACCTACATAATTTTTTCCTTGATTTACTTTTGTGCATGGATGCAAGCTTTCAGTTGCGGGCTCGAGAGTAGAAAATTCTCAACTTTAAACTTTTTTATTTACTCTCTTGTCTTATTTACTGCTATTTGCATATATTCACAACATAATGATCTACCGATCCTGAATATGTCAACCCACCCATGCATGAGAGCATGCATTGTCTCTCTAGTGCCATATACAATTTACTACTTGTAGTTGTACATGTCACTTCTTTTTTAGTTGAACTCGTACTCCACTGCTCTTTTTTCTGTTTGGGATCAAATTGGACACCTCAGCAGGTGAAAAATGTTGTATTATAGGACAAATGGAATGCATGAATCCTTTTATCCAAGTAAAGTATTTATGACCTTTTACATTGGGTTCTTTTAGAGTTACCATTATTTAAATTCTGTTGTAAACTCGCTTTGCCTCCTATGACGTATCTGTTACAAATAGAATGGGTTGAATGATTTGAGATTATTGTTAACGCTAATACAAGGATCCTGAATACTTGACAGGATTTCATAACACAAACAGCCAAATTTCAGCATCTTTGACCTCCAATGGGAAGTATGCTATCTCCGCCAGTGAAGATTCGTGTGTGTATGTATGGAGGCATGAAGCTGAATCCCAACCAAACAGAAGAAAAGGTGTTACTGTAACGCAGTCTTACGAATTTTTTCATTCTAAAGATGCATCCGTGGCAATCCCCTGGCCTGGCATGTCCGAGACATGGAGTTCTCAAGACGGTTCTGCTAGAGGACGAAATGGTAACATGGAGGACACATTAACTGCAAACCACCCGACTATACCAGCTGAAGAAGCTAACGGTGTCGAGAGCTCGCTTTTCAGCAGTAGTCCAGTGAATGGAACCCTATCAAATGGCACAAATGGCTACTTCTTTGACAGAGTCTCTGTTACATGGCCAGAGGAGAGACTCTTTTCAATTACTAAAAACCAAAGCCCACGTGTTAGTGTGGACTTCACCAACGGGTTCTGTCAAAATAGGTCAGCCTGGGGTATGGTTATAGTTACCGCAGGCCTTAGAGGAGAAATCAGAACATTCCAGAATTTCGGATTGCCTGTGCGAATTTAGGTGGAAAGGGAAAGGAGCCATACATCGCCAGCAAAATATGTATAGATACTGAGATTGTAATGTGAGGGGGTCTTGTTTGTTATTTTGTTTTGCGCACCCCCACTTTGTTAAAGAGTAGATATTGGAGAGTGAAGATATTAGAGTACACAGTGGAGCCTGAAAACCGATTTCTTATTTCTGTAATCGGCAAATGTAGAGATTAGGGCATCTTGATGTATACAGAATCCAGCAGCGATTCATTCATTATCATTTTACAAGTATATAGTATGCAGAACGGATCTTCTATCCCACATTTTGTATTCCAATTCATGTCCCACTCTTTTAAAGATGACAACTAACCTTCTAATAACTTATGTATCTTCAGACGGTATAAGTATGATGCACGGCTGAAGCTGGAAATCTTTTCATTTTCTTACAGCAATGCGTTCGCATCATTGTTACAGAAACATTGTCAGTATATGTTATGGTCTTTGCCACTCTGAATATCTTCTTCTGATTATCTGTGTAGTGAAAATTGGTTGCATTAGATCAAGAAACTAAACTACATGTAGTATCCAGAAAGGAAAATCTATCTTGCCCAAAAAGAGAAAAAGACGAGACAAAGAGAAAAGACAAAGAACAAGAAGAAAGAAAAGAAAAAAAAGAGAATAATAAAATAACGCCCTTGGTTCAAGGACAAGCTTTTCACTTTGATTTTAGTCAAGAGAAGCAGAGTTTGTTACTTTTTCAGTGTTATATTACAAGTGTAGGTAATTGTAGTACTTTTACTAGAGCGTTATTATGAATTAAGTGGATAAATATGAGCCACCACGTCTAAAAAATGAAATGAGAAGGTTTGTATTAGACTGTAAAAAAGAAAAGTTGGAAACTATTAACTGAGCGGAGGGAGTACAAAACGAAAAATATGGCTAATTTGTGGGTCAGTGATGTACATGAGTACATTACCAACAACCAACATGATAACAATGAAAGTTGTGAGTTATATTTAGGAGGTTAGATGTTCGAGCCATGTTAAGCGCAAGTTTAGGTGTTTAATAATATATTTGATAATTTGTAATAGCTGACGATTAAAAAAAGAAGATAACAATGAAAAAAGCTGGGGAATAAAGCTTTTCTCATTTCGGTTGCTCACATAATATAGAAACACACGTGAACATGAAAATGCACTGATCTGATTTAGTATACGCGTCACTATTTGTAGCAAATGCCGAATCTGAAGGATGCGTGCTACTAAATGAGACTCTAAGCATCTCGAAATCATTGAAGATAACTATCGCACGACAAATTTAACCACAACAGGAGACTCAAATATTTGTTGTTTATGAACAAGTGTATCCGACGATGAAGGAACTCCGCCCTACAATATAATATGTGTGACAAACAGTTGGAAGTACTCTATCCCATCAATTTCCGATTTTGAACCATTCCCACATATCCATCTATAATGAAGCAAGCATTGGTAATTGTTGCAGTTTCTGCGTCAAAACTCAAATGGAAAAAAAAAATAGAAACATTATTGATTAAAAATCACTTAATCTATTTAGCAGTTACATACTTACATTAGCCCATATATTATGGTGACACTCATTCTTGGTGTCACAAAATGTTACAAAGTCAGTTAGACATGATTCTTTTCATGTCATATCACGAGACCACTCTATGCATTTAGTATTTCACGACGACTGACTACGTTTGTCGACTGGCAACTCCTGTCACCGTGTAATAAGGAGTTAAGTAGGCGAGGTTTACTTTTATATTTGGGAAACGGATGTACATGAAGTTCTAGTAATTGTGATTGAGATTTCTTTTTTAAACGTGCTTGGTAATTTTAAACATTTCAATGGCTATGTTATTTTAATTATGTAATTGGATAATTGTTGATTTATATTTGAATTCATGTTATATTTATCTTAATGATATTAATATGTTAATCAAGTGATTATAAAATGATCTTATAATATTATTTATCTCAATATAATTTTGTATTTTAATTTACTATCAACTGTTTTAATATGTACGTAATTAATTTATAATACTTTTTCTTATATAAGAATAAAAACCGACATTTTATGAGAGGGTGATCTGGTAAGGTAGTGTTTGCTATTACTTAAAATAAATACTTTTCTGCTTTTGGGAGAAAAATGCAAAATTATTAAAGTGTTTTTTTAAGAGCCAAATCTATTCTAATCCTACTCATACTCCTACACTAACCCAATACCGACCTTATATCCCACACCAATACCAACCTTATATCACCAAATAAATCTCCAACTCCAGGGAATCGAATCAGGAAACTCTCATCATTACACCCTGCACCTTACCACTGCACACCCCATGGGTTCAAAATTATTAAAGTGTTATACTATGTCAAAACTTCTGTTTTTCATTTTTTTTTTTTAAAGATGCAGGTAACCGCTAGCCATCCACGGGTGCTTTTTCCTACCTAAAACACTCTGCCATACTTTTTTTCTTAATTACCAAATAACTGCAAAAATTTTCAAAATCAATTCTACTTAAGTAAAAGTCTTTTAAGCAATGACAAACATTTACTAAATATTTCAAAAGTAATTAATTTTGATTTACTTTTCGGAAAGTTTTTGAAAATTCTAAATTAAGTGGTATTAAGTGCAGATTCCAAAAAGCCAAGTGGGCAACAACTCTACACACTCTCCAATTCACGTCAGCCTGGGCAAGGCAACAACCAACCGGCTCTCTCTTACAATCTTCTTCTTTTGTCTCCACCGCCGAAATCACCATCGCCGCCCCTCCATCGCCGCCGACCCAACACCGACCAATCTCTGACCTCTTTCAATTCTGTTGTATTCAATTTAGGGCTTACGATATGGCGACAGAGTCGCCGGCCCCAATTCAGTGGCTCCCGGAGGACGACCTCGAGCTCAAATTTTCCGTGGAGGTGAGACTTTCGTTCAATTAATTTGAGCTTATGTTTAGTTTGGTAGTTGTTTTTCTGCAAACTTCATTTCTTTATTGTTGATTTGTGAAATAGATTGATGTGACTTGTTAACTGTAATGTGTTGTGAAATTGAGTGTCGAGAGTTTAAAATTGCTGTGTTTTCACACTCTTTAAGGTTTTGTGCTTTACTAATTGCCCATGTTGTGTGATTATGGGCTTTTATGGAGGGATTTTTCTGTGCTGCTTGTTTCTGATAACATGTCTCTATCAAGAGAGGGTCTGATAGTTATGTGTTTCGTGTTGAGAACATATTTAGTTTCAATCGCTGATTGTGTCTTAATTAGTTACAAGTATAAACGTTGGCCGGGTCAATACGAGATACTGTATCTTAAAAGTGAATTGCTAATGCATATACTGAAAGCTGAAAAGTTGGCGCAACGATGGAGCATCTCTGATTTCGTCATCATATTTTGGCTTATATAGAAATTACAAAGATATGGTCTATGTGTTACGTTTTCATGTGGCTCGACATTGATTAACTGAAGTTTATGCAACAGTGAAGTACAAAGATTTTGGATAACAATGAGAAAGACCTGGTAAAAGATTACTATGTAGTTAGTTTTATTGCAAATGGTGAGTTGCATTGCAAGATGTTAAAGACAGAGGTAGATGATTTTGGCAAAAAGTGCAGTATCCATCTTGTAAGTAGTGAATAATAAAAGTGATCTTCCAATATATGAAAACACAATCAGTTGAGGTTAATTACGGGCTAGTCAGAAGTTTTAAGTGTTGGGCTTGTCCTTTATCTGGTGTGGACACCTGGTTGTCTGTCTAGAGTGACTATTTAAATCAACCGGTCAGGTTCCTCTGATGTAAATTGCCTACGCAGGCAGACAATCTAAAATTAAAATTTATCGTGTAAGTCTCTTTTGATGATGTGGTTGATGAATAGGAATACTTAGTTGCGTAATCACCTTGTAAACAATTTTTATCTGACCTATAATCTGCAAGAAGTATGCTGTATTATAGACACACTCAATATCAATCAGTATGAATATGATTAGGAAATTCCCTATCAAGATGTGGGATTTACATCAAGAATTTATGTGTCTGATTTCAAAGGAAGTGTTAAGGCCACCATGTGCAAAGATTGGTTTATTGATCAGAACCGCGAGGTGAATCAGATAAGCTGCAATTCCGTTAGTGTCACAGTTTTGGGGAGTGAATTCACTCTTTTTTTATATTCTCGATGTCTTGGATGCACCAGTCGTCAACTTTGAACTCCTTTGGGGTCATTTTCGGAAAATTCTATAGCCATCATAGTTGGGGGTGTGTTTGGGAGAGGGTTTTGTCTCCTTTTGTTTCCTTTGAGTGTTTGCTTTCATATATGTTCCAGATAACACAGCGATGTATGAAAAGAAGCATGAGATTATTGGGCGTGCAAATGTGTAGGACTGTAGGTTGTTCCCTTTAAATTCAAATTGGATTTGTTTTAATCTAATTTCTCGTTATGTACACGACTATTGATATCAGCTTCTTAAAATTTTTAATAATGCTACTTCATATTGCAAAACAAGTCTAATACTTCCAGAACTTTTCTTTCGTTGCCAGAGGGGTGCATCACTGGAAGCACTTGCAAAAGGTGCTGCACAATTCTCTCGAAAATTCACTTTGAGAGAGCTGCGAGATAGATGGTATTCTGTTTTGTATGATCCTGGTGTTTCAATGCAAGCCTCTGCTCACATGTTCGAGCTTGAGACATCCAAGTTATATAGATCAGATAGCAACCTGAAGGGAAATAAGGAGATTCCACAAAAGAGAAAATCGGAGAGTTTACGCAGAAAATACTATGCCATGAGGAAAAAATATCGTAGTGATATTTTCAGCAATGATTTAGGTTTCTTTGAACCCAATACTCAATTCCCTGGACATGTGGTATCTGATTTCCAAAAGCAGGCGGTACTTGATGCTAGTTCTTTGGGTCAATCCTCTATGCTTGGAGATAATATAAACGAACTTTTAGGTTTAGGGCTTCAGGAAGCTGATATAACTTTTCTAGAGGAGACTTTTCGAGAGAGAGGAGGTACATCCTCTGGTACAGCTAATTATCTACAGTCTGAATGTCCGAATTCCTTTGAGGAGAATCACGCAAATGGAAGCATTGAAAATTATGTATTCGGCGAGGATATCTCCTCATTAAGACAAGGTGGAAATGAAATGATTGTGGCAAATATCAGTAACAGAGAAAGTCCCCTTTTTTATAGTAATCCAATTAATGAAGATACTAGTAATCCGTTCGTTCGATCTGTTGATGGGCAAATAATTGGGCCGTCAAATTCAGATGGCTTATTTCAAACTGATATGTTTGCATCTGATGAGCCTCCATTGCGTCACTGGAGAGCAGTGCAAGATGTATCAGTTACACCAGTGCCAGTTGGTGCATGCACTGGAGATACAGCTCAGGTGGTTCAGGGTGTGCTTAATGACACTGAAGGTAAAGAAACCAGTTCTTCAGTGTATACAGGTGAATTCACGGACCCAGATTCACTTTTGAACCTTTCAGTTGGCGATGAGGTTTTGGTGGATGTAGATGATAAACCTTTTGTTGATAAAGTGGACAGTGGGAGCAAAGACTTTGCAGAAACAAGCCCAGTGTCTCATGCTAGTGCACATCCTGCAGTATTGGAAGTTGTTCCACCCCTTGTTCATGGGGACCAGCAAACCATTGTTCTCCCAGAGGGTAATGTGTCCGTCAAGCCAGTATCAGATCCTGATTTTTCCAACCCTAGTGCTGAGAAGATCTGCTGCACATTGAACACTGAGGACCCTGAAATTCCATGCAATGACGATATCTTTTTGCTCATCCATCCGTCTGCTACATTTTGTGGATCTGCAGCACAGCCAAACACCATTACCTCTAATGGTGCATCTTCTGGTGTTCGTGAAAAGGCTATTGAGCAAGCTGGTATCCTCCCTGCAAACACAAAAGGCTTAACCAAAGGATTTGGGTGTTCTCAGAAGATTAGAACAGAAGGATTGTCAGATTCAAATACTCTGCATCCATTTGTTGGCAGTGCTGTCAAATCTGAGCTGCATGACTCCAGACCTCTAACACCAGTTCCTGGATGTGCAAATAAAACTATAATAGATTCAAGTAGAGGCAAATCCCTTTATCCAGTTCCAAAAATGGTTGAGAAAGATGTTGCTGGATTTCCTATGAGGGTATGTTATAACACTTGAAATTATGCTTTTCGGATAAGGTGCTGCACTGTACCAATGCTAAATATATTCCAATCCAATATTTGTCTACAGGTTGGTGGCAGACCGATAATAGTCACTGATGAAATACAATCCACTGAAGCAGGGTCTGGGAGAGTCATACGTCCGGAAATTTTAGATGATTGCATACTCTCTGACCAGGAAGAATCGTTTGTTGAAGATGACGTGCCGTACTTCTCGGATGTAGAAGCTATGGTAACCTCAGAATTACATCATCTGATCAATATGCTCCAGAATGTGTAATTTTACAACTGCTTTATTGTGTTTTTTACAGTTACTTGATATGGACCTAGATCCCGTCGAGCACGACTCACAAGTTAAAGACTCACAAGTAATTCAGCAAGGTATCTAATTGATAGTGCATTTTATTACTGACATTACTGATTTGCTATTCTGTTGTAAATGTCTAAATGACTGGCTCGCTCATAGTACATTATATTACTGGCATTTCTGATGTGCTAATCTGTTTTAAATGACTGGCTCACTTGTATAAGAATCCATGCGCACTACTTTCTGCTGTCTTCAGAAGTTTATTAATAAATATTGGGGGCCAATTGCTGGATTCCCATGTTTGGGGATGCAGGTCTGATGAGAATGGCTCGTGTTCACCTTGTAAATGTGTTGTCTGACCCATTTTCATGTTACTTCATTCAGTTCTTACTTCTTACTATTAACGAAATTTGTTCTTTGCTTTAATTGTACTTGATAATAGCTGGCTTTACTTGTCAATTCAGTTCCAAGCTATCTACATGATGAAACTAAGAGGACAATCATAAGGTTGGAACAAGCTACTCGTTCCTGTTTGCATAGGGCAATGACATCAAAAGGAGCCTTAGCCATATTATATGGCCGCCATCTGAGGCATTACATTAACAAACCTGAGGTAATCTATGCATTTCAGTTTTACTTATATTTTCTCACGTGCATTTTAATAAAGCACAAGTGAAAAAACGTAAACTCCTCATGGATGCATGGTTTATAAGCCACAGAATCCTTGAATTAGCTGATACTATATTTGTTTATCTCCATAAATGAAGCATAACGGACTGGTTGGTATGCATTTAGCTAAACTAGTTTATCGGTTGTGCTAGATGGTGGATAATGATTGTTAGATAAATGAATTGAAAAATAGTGCTTTCTTTTGTTCAAAGATTTATAGGTTTTTTAGGGAAATAATAGTAGGTGTGTAAGAAATTAGGGGTATGTGTAAAAC
Source organism: Plantago coronopus (assembly GCA_036897195.1). NCBI lineage: Eukaryota > Viridiplantae > Streptophyta > Magnoliopsida > Lamiales > Plantaginaceae > Plantago > Plantago coronopus. The sequence goes on from JAYMSL010000257.1 coordinate 14,875, forward strand.
TATGAGTGATGTTAAGGTTGTTTTGTAAGAGAGGAATTGATGCGAGATGTAGTGAAGAGTGAAAATAGGAAAATGTTGTTTAAGGTCATTGCTTAAAATGCTTCCCAAACACAAAAACCAAAAGTGTAATGTTTAAAGGCTTAAACGTTGCCTCTTAAACGTATACCACGGTCCCTAAATTTCACCCGTGCTGATCTGAAACATTGGGACAGCAGAAATTAAAATCTTACTATATATTGTACTACAGTGGATTCCAAACATCTTATTTGTTAATGGCTCGTCAGCATTTCATGAATGGTTTTTACTGGTCAATTGACACCTGATAATCATGGTCAATGTATTTCTTGAACGTTTTTTCCTTTGCCCAAATGGTCAAATTCTGAAACCCAAATGTATCATCATTCAACTGCAAGTTTCATACGAGATCCTTCGAGACTATAATTTTCTGTCTGTCTGGCTACCCTCTGAAATTCAATAGCTGGAAATCCTTTCTGTTCTGTTCTGGTCGATTCATTTCTTTCTTTTTAATAGTTTTGAGGATCTTATGTTTATCATTCAGAATATCATGCTCGTTCCCTTTTCTTTTGCGGCTGAGTTTAAAATTAACTTAATGGTGGATGATAAGTCAAGTGTACGATACCGCATTGGATACCCTGCATATGATGTGCATTAATTCAGTTACTTGCTTATCGCTTCTTATTCTTAGGTTTTGCTTGGAAGATCAACGGATGATATTGATGTTGATATTGATCTACGGAAAGAAGGGCGAGCCAATAAAATATCGAGACGGCAGGTGAGTTTACATAAATTTGCTCAAGATATGTTTTCATATGTTCTTAGGTATGTCCACGGTGTAAATGCTGCGCAAAGCGGAACCATGTTTTTTTTTTTTGGTTTAATTTCCATGTTAAAGCTTTTGTATCATCTCTCTCTCTCTCCTCTCTCCCATTGTCTCTCTTTCTTATTGTATGTATATTTCTGATAGTTGAACTGATGGACATCTTTTACTGTTACTGGTTAGGCAATAATCAAGTTGGAGGAAGATGGATCTTTCTCTATACAGAATCTTGGTAAGAGTTCGGTATCAGTGAATGGCATGCCAGTAGCTACTGGGCAATTCTTGACCCTTAGTTCCAGTTGTTTAATTGAGGTACTGTCTTGTATCCTACAATGCGCTTTTCTTATACATAACTCTTCGAGATGTCAAATATCAAGTTTATTAGAACCTCATTGAAGAATGAAGATGGTGTATGAGTATGAAATGTGGATGAAATTTTGGAATATTTCCTCTGAACTCATATCCACATTCTTTTATATGAATTATTTGTCGATGTTTATATAGTTCTGCCATGTCAAAAGTATTGTTGCCTTGCATTTCATGCCGACTTAATCATTGTTCTGCAAGATGTTAATTTAAAGAGCAAAATTTCTTAAAAAACTATCAATATATACAATTATACAGTTCCAGGATTCCGGCTATAGTTCCTAGGGCAGTCAATTAATTAAATAATACGTAGGGGAATAAGAGTTGAAAAGTATTGATATTATGTTGCGAGTTTTTTTGGTGCATTATTTAAATAGAGAATTAATAATGTGTGGTAGAACTGCGTAATCATATGGACGTAATTAATGGGTTGCGTCCTAAATGGCAAAACAGGGCTATACTAAAGAGTAAAGAGTATCCTAGAGTTTCAGAGGTGATGGTGAATCACATTTATACATCTTTTTGTTGCGCAAGGCAATAGCGAGCATTGATTTTATGAGTTCATTTCATTAACTGCTAATGCTTATAAGAAAATCAAGTTTTTTCAGTTCTACTTTCTCGGTATCACCAAATCTCGAGCAATTGCGCAACACTGTGATCTGAGTGATGTGCATTATTGATTGATTTTTGCTTTATTGAATTATGTAGATAAGAGGGATGTGTTTCGTCTTTGAGATCAACGAAAGATACTTGAAGCAACACTTGGGATTATTTATCGACACAATAAGAGGAAGAGCAAGCAAGGCCGAGTATCAACAGTAACCATCTGGTACTGGTAGTAAGTAGGTTGGTTCTGTTTTGTTAGATAAATCAGTGTGTTTGTATGTGTAAGTTTTGTTCGTTACTTTGCTATTGATGTAAAGGTAGATATAGTGTTTTAGCATGTTGCTATTGAAGCATCCTGTCTGCGTTTAGGTACCCCTACTCCAGCATCGCCTTGTATATTTGTTCCGGTGGTATAAGATTTATCTCATCTTGTATTGCCAAAACTATGTCAATGGCAGTACTGCGTGCAGGGAAATGTTAACAAAGTATTCTTTATTTCTAATTTAAACACAACATGCCTTCCCTACTGAACTTTGTCCAAAAGGTAAAAGACCATATAAAAACATAAATTATATTACATTAACTATTTTGCAGCGGTGCCATTTTAATTGATGACAAAAAATTATGAAATCTATGGAGAATTCAAAAATAATGAAGAGTTTCAAAAGAAAACCACCCTACATGCTACTAAAATTCAATTCAAATCGTTCACAAAACCTGTTAAAATTGATTCTTGAAGAGTTTGTATATAGGCTAAGACGTTAATCTGAATAATCTGAAGAAGATATATACAAAGTAGATATTAAAAGGCCTAGCTAGCTGGAAATATGAAACTTAAACCAAGCCACACCAGATTAGGGTCGACACTAAAAGGCCAACACCTTAGAGTGAACCTAGTGAAATAGTTACATCCATGGCTGATGATGATGATGATGATGATGATGATGATGATGATGATTATTCATTGGGTGAGACGTCGTTGTGAGGTGGAGGGGTCATATGTGGTGGTGCTTTGTTTTCTGCTGATGGTGGCTGCGTAATATCACATGGTTCCCCTGTTGGTGGTATCTGCGATGGAGTTCGGACAGGGGAAGAAGGAGATGGTATCAAGGTTGTAGGGGGAGCTAAGTTGTTATGTGAAGGTGATGGAGAGTTAGAAGGTGGTGATGATTGAACAGGAGTCTCGACCACCGTGGATGGTGATGGAGAATGAGATGGCGGACCAGCTACTGGAGAAGGTAAGGGAGAAGAAGATGTGGGCTGCATGTGCGGCGTGTATGATGGAGTATTTGATACAGGGGAGACATAAGGTGTTTGATATGGTTGTTGAGTATGTGGTGCATATGATGGACTTATAGCATGTGGAGTAAGTGAAGGAGAATGAGATGGTGGTTTCACATGTGGTGTGTTGGCTGCTGCATAAGGAGATGATGATTGAGAATTTGGCGGGTGTGGAAGAATTGCAATATTTGGAGAAGGTGAACGGGCTGGTGGAGCGTACGAGGGAGATGGTGGTTGGACAGGTGGAAATTGTGATGGATTTATAGCTGTTGGAGAGAACGATGGAGAATGTGAGTGTGGTTGGGTATGTGGCGTATGTGATGGCGTTAAAGCTTTTGGGGGAAATGGAGGAGACAAAGCCACTGGTTGGAGACGCGGTGCATGTGATGGACTAATAGTGTCTGGGGAAAAAGGAGAATGAGATGGTGGTTGGGTATCTGGTGCATATGATGGAGTTTCAGGCGTAGGGGTTTCAGTAGGAGATTGAAATGATGGTTGGGTATGTGGTGGAGCTGTAGTGGCAGGGGTAGGAGTAGGAGATGGTGGTTGATGTTTTGGTGCGTGTGATGGAGTTACGATCTTTGGGGAATGAGGAGAATGAGATGGTGGTTGGACTGATGGAGTTTCAATTGTAGGGGCATGAGAAGGAGATTGAGAAGATGGTTGGATATGTGGTGGAGTTACGATGGCAGGGGAAGGAGAAGGAGATTGAGAAGATGGTTGGATATGTGGTGGAGTTACGATGGCAGGGGAAGGAGAAGGAGATTGAGAAGATGGTTGGATATGTGGTGGAGTTGCAGTGGCAGGGGAAGGAGAAGGAGATTGAGACGATGGTTGGATATGTGGAGTTGTAGTGGCAGGGGAAGGAGAAGTAGATTGAGACGATGGAGAATAGGAAGGCGGTTGGTATGCTGGAACTTTTTCAATTGGCGAAGGAGATGGAGAATGAGAGGTAGGTTGGGCATGTGGTGGTATATAAAATGGAGAATTAGCTGCTGGTGAAGGTGAAGGAGTATGAGATGGCTCATCGGGAGGAGTTGGCGGCGGTGGTACTTGTCCTGTTCTATTGTGGTTGTGGAACTCGGAAAGGACTACAACGATAAATTTCTGACCCTTTTCACAATTTTGGTCATGACCACTTATGAAGAAGAACGGTCCAGATCTCCTGAACTCGAACGTTGAATTCCCGTCTTTAAAAGTTTCCACTGGATTATCCTTGTTGCATTTGTAGTAGTCAGAATCATGCACCACAAAAACTGAATCATCCCCTTTCTTGTAGTTGAAAACTGCGAATTAACAATATCATCATATGTACTAGAAAGAAACTTGGAAAAAACATGACCTAGGAATAATGACAATTGTATATTGTGTTTCCTAATAATAGGCAGAAGAAGTATGGAAGTCAGTACCTAGAGAGTCGTTGACTTGGAACCGGTTCCTTTCAGCCCAGTCGGAGTAGTTCTCCGAGGGCGTAAGAGTCCAACCGTCATCACCACCAACATAAAATTTATTAGCACTGCACGAACACGGAAACAGTATCATGATCACAATAGCAAGGCTCATGGTGGATGAACAAGTTCGCATTGTAGTTACGACTTGTGTTTAAACTGCAAAAGTCGTAATGCAGACGTACCAAGTGATATGTAAACAGTGTATCCAGTCTACCACATACATAGTTTAACATGTGAAAGTATGTTCTCCTTGGAGTATATTTGGTCATAGAAATTTATTGTGGACATTTTAATTCGAAAATTCACTACATTTTAATGCATTAAAAATTTCCTACTTAACCTAAATAAACTATAGCTGGAGTTACTGATGACCAGTCAAGACATACCTGCCACATTTACTTTTGAACACAATTTTCAGATGTGTAACAGAGACAACATATATATTAGCGAAATACGTACAGTACAGATTATCACTTCACGGAAAGTAATACAGATAGAAGCTCGATAGTACACACTCTCATACTCGTAGATGGATCAGACTACACTTGATAGGCAGGAAACATAGCATTAGATGGATCAGCCATATCTAAGAACAGATATGCCATTCCTCCAATGCCTTCAAACATGGAGTACGGCCTATCACCTCCATGCATACTGCCTTGCGATATTAGAGTTTGAGCCTGATCATGAAGGAAGCAGGCGAATGCCTTGGCCTTGTATAAGAACTCCTGCTTTCCAGTCAACTGGTAAAGTGAGAGAAACACGTAGGTGTTGCCACTTACACCGTGACAGATTCCAACTCGTTTAAGCAAACCCCTTTCCCAGACCACTTCCGCTGCAGCTATAGCTGCTTGCAGAAACTCTTCACTGCCAAATACCTGATACACAAAGAGGTACTTTTAAGCAAAATTTTATGTACAAGTATATGTAGTATCTCAAAATTTAAACTGGTTGAGTCAACCTTGGCTGCTTTTGCGAGAGTTAGTGCAACTCCAGGAGCCCCGTGGCACCAATGCACAAGCCGATCAGTCTCATTTCCCTCACTAGAAGGGTAGTTTCCACTAGGAAACCGGTTCTTAAGCATGTAGCGTAGAGTTTCTTTGACATGCTCTGCTTCATCTGGCTTCAGATTCATATCCATTAACACATTCAAAATCCCAGCCAAACCATGGGCCGCTCCCCAGTATCTCTTTCCGTGCCATTCATACATCAACGGACATCTTCCTTTCCCTAATTGTCTACCTGACTTTATCATTTCATCAACTACAGCCCCCTGTGACACAAAAATTTCCAGTAACATGAAGAGCCATGAAGACACGATAAGAATGCAACATTCTATTGTAGAAAGAGGCTAACCATTCTAGTTGAAGATACTGTATTTTCACCTAGATTTTTGTTCAAGAACAGACATGCCCACAAGTATCCTGCTCTGCCATACAACAGTTCATTCGGGATATCTTCGGTAAGCTCAACCTGATATCAAATTCATAATACAGTGTGAAGACAACATTTAAACAAGAAGTGTCTACAGTCTACATAGAAACACAGTGGTTGCTACAACATCATAGTACCTCATTGAAATGAGCTAGATATTGATGGCATAACTGATCATCCCCAGTGTTCATTGCTACTACAGCACCAAGCGCACATACGCCAGCTCGTCCACATAAGAAAGTTGAACGCCTATACTTATGCAAACAAATCATGACAAGCCAAATTATTGGAAAATGCTGCCTTTTATTTATAATATAGGAAAAATTTGTCCTATGGGCAATTTAAGTTAGGTCCGGGTGTTTTTTATAAACACGTTTGGTTATTTTAAATCGTTTTTTTACTGTACTAATAATAATTCCACATTTCATAAGACTGCATCTTATGACAATGGTGTATAATACAACTAGTTCAATTCAAAGTTAACATGTAATGTAAAGCAAACAATCTTGAGTGTCAGCAAAGTCAGATTACAGGACCATCACTCCAGAATTCAGCCTCCATCCACAGATGGCATAACAAGTTGAGATTTTAAGCTATGCCCACAATGAACACAATTTTGCTTCCAATTCCAAGAAACTAAAAGATGAAGAAATAATAATAACTTGCATAGACCATGAACCAATCTCTAACTAATAGGTTATAAGTCGGGATTCGAGTCACCTCGGGGAACATGGGAACTACAACTAGGAAAAAATAAAAATACCTTGCATAAACAAAAGGAGTGAAAGTGAATTGAAACATACTGAGATCCTTGGGAGGCATAGTCACATGCCTTGATTATATCAGAAGATAGAGCAAGATCATTCTTGTCCTTAGTGACTTGATAAGCTTTGAACAGTAATAGAGCAGTCCCTAGAGCTCCAGTATAGAGTGTGTAATCACTCACACGCTTCGATTTTTTCAGCCATGTCTCCTCAACAACCTGAAACATGTACAGAGAACAACCCATAATCCGAAACAAGTACTGAATTTGATCCAGAAATGTTGAATTTCAAACAAATTGAAGTGGGAAAGTGAGAGGGTGACTGACAGTATCTTTGAGGCGGAGAGCTGAATTCTTGAGGATTTGGGCGAGGGTCTTGAAAGGGAGGTGGAGGAGTTTAGTGAGTGAAGAGTCGGTGGTTGATTCTGAGATATGAGAAGATTCGGTATCAGGGATGAAATCTGGCAGTTTGTTGGGGAAGTACCGATCAGACATTATTTTTCTTCCTGGTGAAGCTTGTAGAAACAACTGAGATACAGAACAAATCTCAGAAATACCCCACCGAAATGATTCACAGAATTTTCTGGCACACTATAATAAAAACACTTATCTTTATATGATGGTTTCTTTTATCCTAGGAGGATTACGATCAATGATCTCCCCTCTTCACTATTATGATTTCATCGAAAAATTCCACTAATTATTTTCAAGCAACTTAGATAGATTCTATCGAAATTATATATAAACCAGAACTATCATCTATTTATCTCTGCTGTTAGAAATTTATAAGCTTGCATAATTCAAATGAAAAGTTGCACTCGGAACAAACTCCAAATTCGAAATTAGTTTTGTTTGCTGCAGAGATGTACCTCTCACACACCTGTTTATATTCGTACTCTTTATTGTAGAAAGTTTAGCCGTTAAAAAAAAAAAAACAGAAGTTGCAAACACTACTGAACTCGAACCCACAGGTAGTGTGAGTCTACGACTTTAGAAAAGGAGAAGGCCGATCACCGAACTTTCAAGCAGACTGCGTCTTATACTGAAACGCAACACTGACTATGCAGCATGAGAATTCCTCCACATCAAATCAATGGGATATAATACCCGAAATACTACATACAAATCTACAACTCAAAGGATTGGAGTTTCCCCTGTAAACAGATATACAACAAACACAAGCTATGTTTACAACAAGGAAAATAAACAAGAGGAAACACAACAAAACCCATCGAATCTAATCGTGTTAACGGTTAACTGTTTCACCAATAAATATCTCAGTTGGTTTGAGGCAACCTCTGAGGGTGTCATGCCCGAGCTGAGCCCTTTCATTGTCTCCAAATCCAAAAACGCGTCCGCTGCCTGTAACTACAACTGTATGATACAGGCCTGTGCTAACTTGAGCAATGTGGTGGCCTCGCAAGCTCTCTAGCACTTGAGGATTCACTATTTTACCAGATAAACCCCTGTCTGCAAAACCAAGGCTACCGAAAGCCACCCATCCACACCCATACACAGATCCATTGTCCACCAAAACAAAGCTTTTCCTCTTACTCGCGCAGACCTATAGGATTTCGTTAAAGTGAAAAAATCAGTCAGGACATAGTACTTACAACCAAGAAAAGCATCACCAACCATATAAGAAACAAAAGGAAAATGGGGTATGATTATGGCTAATAATAATAAATGACACATTTTTACATACTCCATCTGTCTCAATCTCATTTTCATATGTATTTGGGCCCACATTTTAACAAAATGTGAGGTAGAATGGATAAAAGTTGGAAACAGAGTGAAAAAATACTAGTAGGAGAGATGGTGAATAAAGTAGGAGATGAGTGTAAAGAGTACGAGAGATGATAAATAATATGAGATGTATTTTTCATTTAAACGATGTAAGATAGATTGGGACAGACTAAAATAGAAAGTAGGAAGAGATTGAGAGTTGAGACAAAGGTAGTATAATGAACAGAAACACGATGAAAGGAAATTTTCCAGAGAAAAATAAATTAAAATAACAGAGAGTAGTCATGCAAGCTAGCAATTCATGCTATATAGAGCAGTTGCGTTTCACCAGACCTGCACGGCTAGCTGGTTACGGAGCCTGTCGACACGTACTGGTATAGTCTTATCGATTTCATCACCATGGCCCAATGCACCGCAATAACCTTTGCCCCATGTATATACCTGCAATTGCCAATAATGTTTGATAAGAACCAACAGAAGATTAATAAAAAGCACAAAGAAAAGAATAACTAATAAATATACAAAATAGATAGAATAGAGATGTACATATCCGTTGGAATCTAGAGCAACAACATGTTCATCTCCAGCAGACACTCGAACGATATGAATCTCCTTCCTCTTCAATGCCTGAATGGGTCGCGGCTGAAGCTCATTGTGCTGCTCTCCATGCCCCAGGCAGAAATTGGTTCCGGATCCAAAGGAGAAAAGCGTTCCATCATAGGCAACAGCAAGAGCATAACTTGGGCCAGCAGCAATCTGAACTATATTCTCAAGGAGTTCTACTTTCTGCGGTACAGGTTTATCCTGCGTATCACCATGGCCAAGCTGACCGTGTGTATTTACGCCACAACTGTACACGTGGCCTTCCTTTGTAAGGAACATAGTGAAGCTAAGTCCTACAGCTACCTGAACAATCAACCTTCATTACAACTTACAAATAAAACATGCCACAGCAATATAGCCTAATGAAATCCATAGAGTACATAACACCCCACTTTCGAATAAATCACAGTTCTGAACAGTAAAAACTGGAGCAATCATATTCAGATGTTTGCACTTTCCAAAAGTACTCTAAACAGCTATATCAGCAATCAAAATAATTGCATGTGAAATTTAAACAAACAAACCCCAAATCATGGACTTATGTATAGGCCAGGGTTCTTTTATTTATTTTTTTACATTAGTCCCCAAAAGTTTTATCTTATCAGTCGGTCAACGTTTAAATAGTAAGACAAAAAAGCCCTTAGGTAAAAATAAGAGACCCCTGTAATATTTAACCTTTATGTATATTTTGGTTTATAAAAAATGTTGAAGAATTTAGAGACCCCAGTAATATTTTGGTTTGGTTTCAAAAAATTGTTTATTACATCATCAGTGGAGTGGTACAAATGGAATTACATACAAAACTGATGATTTCGGCACCAGTAAAGGACAATGGGGAGAAAGCAATGATTCATTAATGACACAGGTTCTAAATGTTGTAAGCCAACACACCTTTGGTTTATATGTAATTTTACAATTACGCCGGGGGTGTTCAGTGTTCATATAAGTTTCACTAATTGGATTTCACACTTCATTATCTATACTCTTCAAGCAAATGTTATCTGAAAAGTTCAGTGTTGTATTCTGATTCTACACCAATAAAGATCTTGTCTTTTTCTATCCCAGAAGGCAGAAGAATAAAAATAGACATATGTGTTTAAATTTTTAAACTCAAGGTAAATTTTGTATGCGTGAAACGACCAAGCAAAATCTTAGCCCACATTTAGTTTTATTTCATATTCGGACTGGATACACTAACAAGTAACAAACATTATCTGATGCTGGGGCAAAAAGTTAAAAGTGAACAAATAAATTATGTAACCCGATTGATTGCGCCTTGCGGCATTAGCATGGGCAAAAAACAGAAATTGCATGAATGTATAACAAACAGCTAACGGTAATAAGCACAGTGGTATACCTGCTTGCATGGAATTCCTTTTAATGCTTCAACAAGCTTTGGCCTGAATATCGGTCTGCCTGTATCTTTATGACCACAACAGAACGAAGAATTATCGCCACAAGTGAATACCTGATAAGGAATCGGGTAATTAGATAATGAATTATGCTAGAGGCAGGACCCAGATGCCATAATTTAAAAAGCACAAAGAAACAAACCTCTCCAGACTGTGCAACAAAAGCAGCATGATTGTGGGAGGCTGAAACTTGCGTTGCTAGAGTTGGACAAGGGAAGCTAACTGGTGTAAATGATGAGCATTGTGTTGTTTCCGGACCATGACCAAGGACACCACATAAACTAGACCCACAAGAATACACTGCTGAGTCCTTGATCAGCAAGGTGTGATATCTTCCACTCTTGATCTGCATCTGCAAACCAACTTGGAATTAGATATAAATAACAACTTGGAGGTCTTAATTATATATATCCGTGAAGTAGAAGCATAATGACGTTCGAAATTTGAACAGTAGGAGGGAAAAAATACAAAAACAAAGAATCGTCTCCATTAAAAAATGTCTTTACAATATTTACAAAAACTAATCAATTTACAACCACAGGCAAGGGTACTTCCGAGCATTTAAACACAATGGCAGTGATACCATTAACACCTTGAACCATTTGCATTTTCATTTGGGCAGTTATGTTACCCCAACCATCAAACCAGTAAGCAGAAGATACATAATTCAAACCAACTCTATTCCCAAATCTCAATCAAGAACTCAGATCAAGTAATGCATTATGCATCCATCTCAATGAAAATGTACAAACAATAACATACAAGTTCCATCTCGATGTCTGATAAAGTATCATGGTCTGATCAGTGATAAAAAGAATAAAATTCCATCCCCATTCAGAGCTCAACTAGAGTAACCCTATTTGATAAAAGAGAGCTTCTCTAATCCATTTACGTACAGCAATCTGTTTGCATCCAAGGTAACTGATGGAAGAGTTAATATAAGTATATAACTGATAACCACCTGCACTACCATTAACACCTCCGGCGTTGTATATATTCACTTGATTGATTATGTTACCAAATCAACTTATAAGCAAAAGATAACTAATTTAAAACTAATTATAGATTAGCATTATCACTTAAATCAATCCTGTGAGAAACAAAAAAGCTTTTAACCAAGCAAAAAACTAATAACTGTATTAGCACAAACAGGAAATAAGAAGAAAGAAAACTGTGTGAAGAAATTACATTGCCTGCGTTCGTCTGAGCCATCTGGGACGACTGCTCCACAGACTGCAAGAACCTCAACATTCGCTTCCAATTCCCATTACACCGATCAAGAAGGCTGTCCCGTTCATCATCCTCCAGTGACATGTAAATGGGATGCGATTCACAAAGCTTAAAGGCAGAAAAATCCACTAAAGACCGAAACTTTTGTGAAAACAATCCATGACTAGCTCGAAAAGTCTTGGAAGTGAGCTCTAAGCACACCAAATCCTCCCCGCCCAATCGCCCGCAGGTGAGTATTTCGAGAAGTAAGTGCAGAGGCAAGTCATCCATTATCAAGAAACCCAATAACAAAAAGGTAATTTGTTGATGAAATTGAAAAGCAGAATGAAATTCAGGGTTGATTTGGATAATGGGTTCGAGAAAAAGCAGCAATTAACAGCATCAGCAATAGAAAGTGGTCGAGAAAGAAACCTAAGGAAGGAGAGAATTGAGGAGAGAAATGGATAATGCGAATAGGGGGATTGAGTGAGTTAAGTGGAAGACAATGATGATGGAGAAAAGTATGAGACAGAGAGGGAGACAGACAGAGAAACTGAGCTAGCTATTATATTCGATCTTTGCGTTTCTTGATTCTTCTTGGATGTAAAAAAAGAAATTGTCTGGAGTTTTGATTTATAGGTGGAAGAAAACGAATCTTGGTATTTAAGTTTAAATTTTGAACAAAAAGTAATCAAATTATTTGGGGAGATCAGAGATGAGATGACTTTCATTGTGGTTTGCTACTTTTCTTGCTTCGGTAGTGTTATGACTTTTTCAAAAATTATGCAACCCCTCTCTCTCCCTCCCTCCCTCCCCGATTCATTTAATTCACCTGAAAAATCTTTTTCTTTTATAATCTAAGGATTTGTTCAAAGATTGATCTGAATTTTTATACTATTATAAAATAAAACACACACTGGATATTTAACGGACCAAAATATACCTTTCTTATTTTATCCTTAAAATAACCCTTCCTCTTTTAAGTGTCTAATTTCTATTTCTTTTTTATTGAAATATACTATTACAATTAAAATCATTTGGTTTTTTAATCAATATTTTAATCAAAGACTCTACAAGCATCAATACAGAGAGGACATAATCATCCATTTCGGAAATATAATCACTCATAGCGGAAATTAAATCTGTGACCTCTTGGATCCGGGATGTCTCAGCTTGTCACTCGGCTACAAACGCTTTTACCTATCTATTTTTATTTCAAAAGCTGCCAATAACCTCCAAAATTCAAAATGATAAAATGACATTTTTGATGACAAAACTGCTCCTCGGTCTTGATCAACATACCAATCCTCATTCCTCAACTAAATTACTATCTTCTTCCAATACCCAGTTAATTATTAATGTTTGGTTTTTATCTTTCTCCATTAAAATATTTATACGATAAAAATTTTTACGATAGTAATTCGTCAAGAATTTGAATTATAATACTTTTATTATTGATATATTTTAATTTTGCACGTAAGTACAGCGTGCCAATATAACTAGTAATATAAATTTAAACTATCCAGACATGAACTAAATGACTTGAACTAAACTGAACCCACCTGAAATTAAGGTAAACTAAACATGGTCTAAACCACCTTATACTTCTGTCGGAATTTTAACCTTGTCCTCCGACCTCTCCTAAACCACCTTCTAACTTCAAATACACTTATATCAACCTTGTAACTCCAATCTAAATTACCTTATGCGTTTTAGGCATGTACACGAGTCGAGTCGAGCATTACCTGGCTCGAGCTCGGCTCGTTAAGGAACTCGAGCTCGCTTTTAGGCTCGAGATCGAGCTCGAGCTCGAAAATTCGAGTTCCGAGTCGAGTTTTTTTTCGAGCCGAGCCCGAGGCAGCTTGGGTCGTGTACTGCACTAGTTTTAAGTTTAGTAAAA